>SSNR01000429.1:295335-343683 GCA_006937965.1 Callopanchax toddi | reverse complement strand
AGAACCGATCGGGTTTCCGTTACAGATCGGGCAGTGACAGACTGCAGTGCACAGAAGCAGCTGTCATTACAGAAACTTGCTGTGTTGAGACCACTAAACTGCTTTAAAGAGAAGACTGGCAACAGTACCTATCCCTTAGTGAGATGCACATGTGAAATTGTTGGATTTTGGTCGGTCGGTCGGTCGGTCGGTCGGATATTGCCAAGATCTGGAGAACTAGAGAGCTGAGAGGAAAGTTTGGATCCACAAGAGTAAAAAACTTTAAAGATTTTCAATGGATAGTGCACCATTACTCATTTGTACAGAACCTGTTCTGGTTGCCCACAGCACCATAGGACAAGCTTCACTGCAGCCATAGATCCCTGGAAGAGTTTTTCACACACCTGCTATTCGCAGATTGGCATATAACTAGAGGAGCTAGACACTAATAAAGCTTTGGGTCCAATTTTATTTTATTTTAGAAAAATTGGACACAATGTAGTTTGTATATTTGTATCTCTTGTGCATCTTTGGGTCCCACAAGCTTGTTCAGTTCATTTCTAAGTGTGGTTTATTACGGTTACTCAGCCATTCTCTGAACTGGCCTGATTCAAACATCATACTTTTAATTTTTGAACTTGATCTTGCTTGCTGTAAAAGTGACATTATACTGCTTACATACGTAAACTAGGCCTTTCATTTCTACTGTTTTTCCTTTGTCTGAAATGGTTGTCATTTGTGTTTGTGTGTTTAAACCTTGTGCTCCATCTCAGAAAAGTTTGATTTCAGTTTTTATTTTCATGTCTCCCATGGACTTCCAGTAAACACTTGACCATTCTTAATAACACTTACCCAATCATCTTTTATAATCCATGGCCCAACTGCTTTCAGTATTTTGAATGCAGCTGATGGAAAATAAACCTGAGCACAATTTGTATCTTAGCAACTGGAATTTCAAGGAAATAATATCCATCAATACAATTAAACAGCAAAAAAAAAAAAAGGAATTGCTGGGAAAATCTATTTTGCAGATTCAGATGTACTAAATCTGGATATTTATATGATAAAGATGTATTTTTAATGTATCCTAATTAGGGACACATAAGAAGTAGGGATACAGTGGGTTCTGTATGAAGTCCGGGTACAACTTCTTGTCCAGGGAAGTGGTCTGCCGGAGCTGGTTGATTTCCTCATCTCCTACAAGTTATTGGAAGAAATGCCAATAACAGTGATGGGTATACCCAACAACAAATGTCAACACCTCAATAACAAGTCATGTGACCTTGAGCATCAGCTAGACAATAATGTCTCAGCTGAATTATTAATGCTGAGGCATCCCACTCTTCTTGAAGGGTGGCCTTAAGGTCACTTGAGGTTCTGGGGTTCAGAGTTACCAGTCTCTATGGAGACTCAGTTAGGGTTTCTATGAGAGCCAGGTCTGGAGAACGTGCAGGTCACTCCATTTGAGATACCCCAGTCTCCAGAAGCTGATGTGACCTTGATGAGGTGGAGCATTGTCGTCCATGAAGATGAAATTACATCTGTTGTTTTTGCTGTTAAGATCCTTGTTAGAGAACAGCATACCAGACCATACCTGACCCAATCCACCACCCAGCTCCTGGTCCAGTCTATGGTCATCTCCCTCCTTGACCACTGCAATGCACTGCACTGGTAAACCTCTACAGATGGTTCAGATTGGTCTTCAGTCAGCCTAAAAGAGCACATGTCCCCCCTCTGGTCATGGAGCTCCACTGGCTACCTTTAGCTGCTGCATCAAATCCAAGTCTCTACCACTAGCATACAGGGTCCTGAAAGGACCATCTACTGGAATCCTCTGGCTAAGGCTGACGTCACGGCTCGGTCATCAAAGGACTGTCGGCTAGCAGAGCTACACCACGCTGGGACAGTCCAGACTCTTCTCATGTGGCGTTCCACGATGGAGGAATGACCTACCAAGCTACCAGAACAGGGGCGTCCCTGTCCATCTTCAAGAACCTCCTGAAGACCCAGCTCTTCAGAGAACATCTTCTAGACTAGCTCCTACCTTCACTACTCCTCTGGACTCTCTTCATGCACTTCACTCTATCCTGTGTTCTTTTCCCTCACGGTCATCTTAGAGACCAGAGTTAGACCATCTAGTAGTTAGTTTAGTGTTAATGTCAGGGTTAGCTGTTTGTGAAGGCTACTTCACACCGGATGCGGTTGCGGTGCGGTGCGGACATCGCAAGGATTAAAAACCGTTTATTCCAATCAGATCCTCCACACCGACTCTGGTGCGGTTGCGGGGCAAAGTTAACTTTATGCAACAAGTCTATTTTTGCCAGACACCGCAGTGGATCGTCATCAAGTTAACGACATCACGTGCGCCAAACAGGAAGTGAAACGCGAGCAGGCGAGGTGCATCCAGTTTTTTCAAAATAAAACCATTAGCTATGTTGCTAACACGATTTGGATATTTAAAAGACAAAGAAACAACATAAAACTTAATTAAGCATAACATTAAACTATATAAAAACGAAGTGTGCTTACCCACTGTGGAACAAGCCAAGTCCTCAACAAAAGAACGTGAAGACGACTCTAGCTATTGTTTACTAGCTTCTGCTAACCACGTACTTGTTCTCGTGTGAACTCGTGTGAATGACCAAGATTTGGCGCTCCTGCTGAGGCAAAGACCCGGAGACTTTCCACAACAAAACCACAACCGGTGTGGACTACTTTTCTTGCACTTTTCCAGAACCGCACTGCATCCAGTGTGAAGTAGCAGTTAGCCTTGACAGTAACGTCTTGGTTACAATATCATTTATTAGTCACTTTGGATAAAAGCGTCTGCTAATTACATAAACAGCAAGCTGTGCAAAAACTACCAAAATTTTGAACAGCTGGGTATGTGCATTTAAACATATAGAGGTCACATTAAGGTCACCTGTAAATGCAAAGTCATGTTTCCACGGCAGGGGTCGGTACAGTTTGGTTCGAGTCGGATCGCTATTTTGTCTGTTTCCATTGTAAAGCTGGTCTATACAACCGATCCGTACCGGTCCATTCATGGTCCTCCTCAGCTGTGGGTCCATAGATCGGGTACGATTAGGGCGGAGCTGTGGCGTTAAAACACAGACCACTGATCACTGCTTGTGACAAGCAAAACAAACCCTGGAGTGCATTATTTTACTAAAGTGAGAAGTAAAACAATCCGTCCTGTAACGCTGGACCCGGCTCCTAATGATCCCTCGCAGTCAGTGGCTGGACCCTGCCCGGTCTAGCCGCTGACCGCGAGGGATTCATTCATTACAGTGGTCTCCGCCTCCTCTGGTCTGGGTCCGTGAATCCCTCGCGGTCCGTCCAACCCAGGAAGTTGAGCCGCGGACCGCGAGTGAATCACCGCGGCTGAACCCGGTGCCGCGGCTCGACCTGCTGGATTGGACCGCTGGTAATTCCAACTGCGGATTCATCGCGGCTGAACGTGGTTCCGCGCCTTGGGTCTGTCGGCAGAGATCCAACCATGGAAGTGATAAAATGCCAGCAAGTTACACCAGGTTGGATCACTTTCAGAGCTCCAAACATTCAGCGATCAGCTGCGTTCAGGACCAGCTACATGGATCTGTAAAAAAATGAAAGAGTTTATAAAGAAGTTTCACAAAATGCAGCAGAAGGATTTGAGCAGACAGCAGAACAATGTCGGGCCAAGCTGGAGAAATTAAAATTCCCATATGAGGACAGTGCTGGTATGACGTGATGATACGCATCTACGTTTAACCCCGCCTGCCGAGTGAGGGTCCGACAGCTATGGAAACGCTCAACTGAAATAGCGGGCCTGTACCGGACTACGAGGACCCTCCACCGAACTGTTCCGTACCTGCCATGGAAACATGGCTTTAGAGTTCACTTTAGGTTCGTTCCACCAGAAAGCCAGTCATCCCTAACTATTTGTGAGTAGTATATGCTGGAAGTTAAGGTTTAAATGTAATTTTGCAAGTTGCAGTAAAAAAAACAGATGGGAATTTCGCAAGTAAAGTTCATTTCTGCCAAATCATTTATTATTCATGAAATGTTTTAATGTCCTGCAGATGTTACAGCTGTTTTTCAGACTTCATGTTTGCGTTGGCCTTAATGCTACTGATCCGCCAGCAGCCAAACAACACTTGGCTGAGCCGCAGCGGTTCAGAGCCAAGCTAAAGATTTGCTTGTCAGACAGAAAAACATTACTTTTGTTTTATTGTTTCATTTTCCAGGGCAGCAGTAGCAGCACATTACACGGGACAACATTACTTTAATTGGACCATCTCCGAGAGATGAATGAGTGTGTGTGTGTGTGTGTCTGTGTGTGTGTGTGTGTGTGTGTGTGTGTGTGTGTGTGTTTGTTGGTCATTGCCATAATGGAATGAACATCTCTTTTAAGAGTGTTTGAGTGGCTCCAATTCTGGGTGATGTTATCCACCATGTAGAAAAAGAATCATTTAAGAGATGGACACAGAAAAAATGTACTGCTGAGTTTTCATTTTCTTTATTTCCTCTTGCCTCTGGTTGGTGCGTCGAACTGCGAGGATTCTTTTGGTTTCCAAAACCTCAGGCTTTGTTGAGGTTGTGGGAATTGGACAACTCATTCCTTTCATCCAACGCTCGTCCCAATCCATCACTTCAGAGAAACACAAAGTCAGGTTGAAGCGTATCCAAACATTTAGCACTTGGACAAGATCCTGTGTGGATTTGATCAAAAAAGGCTCTAAATTATCATCTTTCTTTACTGTCAAATTGTATATAGTAGTGTCCTAAAGTTGTGAAGTTCCAATCCTAAGATGGACCTCATCGTATTTTAAGCTGTTATGTAAAGATGAGCTGGTCATCCACTCATGCTGGAGTGTCAGTATCTTGTGGACAGAGATCTCAAAGGTTGTTCCTGATCTGTTGGAGCTCTAGAACCACTGAGTTTACCTCCCTGATCTGTGCTTCTTCTAGATGTTACAGCCTCTTGGGATCTTTACATCCATCACCCTGTTCTCGACCTCCATGATGTCTGATGGTGTAGCCATCATGTATTGTTATTCCATGAGATGTCCATACGTCATGTTTCCAAGTCAAAGTCATGTCTGAAGTCTCTAAAGACTGAAATCATTCTCCTCAGATTGAAGTTCTGCTTAAAAGCTCTGGACTGCTGTCAGTTTTAAGCAGGACTTAGAACCTGCCCACTCTGTCAAAGGTACCAAAAGCTGCTTCAATGACCACGTGGTGTTACTGAGCTCTGATTGGCCAGCAGACTGACCTGACATAGAGAATCTACGGGCTTTAGATGAGAGACAACAGATCCAACAATGCAGATGACCTGAACGCTGCCATCAAAGCTACCTGATCTTCATCAGACCTCAGCAGCTCCAGGCTGATCTCCTCCTCAACACCAAGACCTGACAGGAATTCATGCAGAAGGAGGTCCAACCAAGTACCCACAAGGAGCCAGGCTGTAACATGGTATTTAATTGAATTCAGAAACAAACTTGTTTTTCATGCTTTCACCTCATTTTGAGCCATTTTGTCCTTTTTCACCTGAAGAAACCACAAAACTGGAGGTAAAACAGAATCAGACCTTGGGGAATTTCTGCAAATCAGCCAATTATTTTTCAAATCTGCTTCCTTTTAAAAAATGACATGTCAAGTCAGTTTTTACAAAGATATCGAAGAAGGAAGAGGGCGATGCACTAGACACCTAAAAACCACAATAAAATGACTGGAAAACATTTTTATTTTTTAAAACTAAATTAATTAGAATATTGCATCAAATTGTTCCAGACTCAGAGGGTGACCTTGATTCCACGGCCGTTCTCATTTGCCTTTCAGAGATAAAAAGTCTGTGCCTTTTCACGGAGAAGAGTCAGTACGACCTTCATTACTCAGCAAATGTATTTAGAAACCACAAAACCTTCTGCTGGCGCTAAAGCCCATCTGAGCTCTGCTGATAGGGGTCCAGGGTCAAGGTTTAAATGTGAACCTTCGTTCCAGTACAATAAAACCGCTGGTCTGCAAAAGGACCTGAACCAGAACCAGTCTGAAAAACATGAGTGAAACTACATGAAAAAGATCCGCTTGGATGGATTTTCTTCAGGCAGGGTAAGGTTACCTATTATTAATAGTAAAAAAAAATACCCATAAAGTATAAGATGCTAACTGCTCGAGACCAAATCATGCAGGGAGTTTTCTGTAACTAAAAATGTAAACGTGCTAGAACTTAGTTTATTTAACAGCTTTGTGAAGGAAGTTGTTTTCAATCTAACAGCCAGATTTAGTGTTGAGTAAGTCAAATTAATTTTCTGCAGGGAGATATTCTGGATTCCTGCAGAAGCTGAAGAGATGTGACCGTTTGGGGTTGGTCAGGTCTATTTTCAGCTGTGAGAACAATGTTTCTCCAATTTTTCATCTGACTAACAGATGGAGAGCGAGGAGAGGGGAGACGGAGAGAGACAAAGAAAAAGGACGGAGAGGTGGAAGAAAGAAACGGAGGAAAAAACAGGATAAAAATACAGTCAGCTCAGTCAACAGGTCCAACATCCTCATTGTTTCACCGCTTGTAAATCTGCTCGTTTCACTGAGAGTAATTAGAATTCTCGTGCAATTTAAACTTTTTAAAGGTGACAAAGTTTCAGCAGAGAAAATAAGTTTCTGCTCTTTGTAGAAAAGTCCTTCCATAACAGACCTGATTTACAAGCAGAAACATGCAAACTAATCATGATGAACATGTGATGATCAGGGGGTTAAAATGGTCATCAGGTAGATGTTCTCCATCATTTGTGTTTAGATGTTTGGCCCACAGAACCTTCAAAGAGTCCATCATGACACCTAGACGTTGTCCTTCCTCTTCACTTACTAGCATAGCAGCATTTGAAAAAGCCTCAAATCTCGACGTCCTTCAGCAGCCTGGTGGATGATTTTCCTACAAAGCCTCTGAGGCCGACTGGTTTCTCCGCGTCAGCTGCCAGTTATTCTGGCTCTTGTGTTTGCAGACCTCCTCTCCATGGTGTCCTCCCAGGACAGTTTGATGTAAACAGCATGACCAGCTGAAGATGACTAGTCAGATTATTGATGTGCTGAAAAGTGAAGTCTCTGATTCAAATCCACAGCTAGATTCTGGTCCTCCCAGCTGGTCTGATCAGCACTGGTCATGATTTAGTTCTGCAGGGTTGACTCAGGAAGCAGATCAGGCATGGATGTGAGCTTCATTATAGCCCAGTTTGGATCATTTATCTCTGATTCAATACCTGAAAAGCTGCTTTTGCACATTTTGCTGAAGGTTCTTACTGATGCTCCTCTTCAACAACCAATACTTTGCCAACCTTTTGCCACAGTGGTTCTCCGAACTAGACCATTGGTGTCCTGGTGCTTCAGGACTGATGCTGTTTGCTGTTAAGCTGCAGTGGCTAAAGATGGAGCCCACTTCCTCCCAGTAGCACACAGGAGTCATGGGGCATTTCTAGATCATTTTAGAACTTTAGAACAATCCTAAACTTCTCAACTCCAACCCAATAACTCCACTCTACTCAAAAACTAAACCAGGTGCACAGAATTTTCTGTTGATGTATTCGGCTCCAGCTCAATCTGTATAATGGCAGGATTCAATCATTCACAGCTCACGAATCATGTTCTCACACTACGACCTGATGCTCAGTGTGTGTGTGTGTGTGTGTGTGTGTGTGTGTGTGTGTGTGTGTGTGTGTGTGTGTGTGTGTGTGACATGAGTTACAAGTACAAAACTAAAAGTTACAAGTACAAAACTAAAAGTTACAAGTACAAAACTTGAGTTACAAGTACAAAACATGAGTTACAAGTACAAAACTAAAAGTTACAAGTACAAAACATGAGTTACAAGTACAAAACTAAAAGTTACAAGTACAAAACTAAAAGTTACAAGTACAAAACATGAGTTACAAGTACAAAACTAAAAGTTACAAGTACAAAACTAAAAGTTACAAGTACAAAACTTGAGTTACAAGTACAAAACTAAAAGTTACAAGTACAAAACATGAGTTACAAGTACAAAACATGAGTTACAAGTACAAAACTAAAAGTTACAAGTACAAAACTAAAAGTTACAAGTACAAAACATGAGTTACAAGTACAAAACATGAATTACAAGTACAAAACATGAGTTACAAGTACAAAACTAAAAGTTACAAGTACAAAACTAAAAGTTACAAGTACAAAACATGAGTTACAAGTACAAAACATGAATTACAAGTACAAAACTAAAAGTTACAAGTACAAAACTAAAGTCCCAATTCTAGTTCCATAGAGGTTCAGGTAGATTTCAGCATTATGTTGCTTCAACAGTGTGATTTGTTTGTATGATTGCTGATTGAGAGCTGGTCGCTCCTCGTTAGCCCGTATACTAAACTAGATACAACTCAACCAAATCCCAAAACTGGTCACACGACTGGAAAATTATCTCCAAATGAGCCAGAAATCACACAGTGACTACAAACTAAACTCGATAAACTTGATCTCAACTTTTGAGATTGGTACCTCCATAATATTGAAGCTAAAATTACTTTAAAACCAAGTCCTTATAATAAAAAAATCACAAGATTAGAGTATGCATTTTACAAAACCTGTTGTCCTTTCAAGTATCAAACCAAATAATCAATCTATAAAACCAATCATGAACTTTGCTCTTGATTTAGATTTTTAGAGCTTGGTTCTCTTAACTTGTAGAAGCTAAAAAAAGAAGTAAAATTTAAATAAGTCTTTGCCACCAGAGCCAAAATGAAACCACAAATAATAGTGTGAATGTAGAATGGATGGTTCCCTCTGAGCCATTAATATTTCAGAGCTGAGATTTATTGCAGGCGGCGGCTCATGTGCTATTGTGTGTTCTAGAGTTCGAACATGTGCTCCTTTTTCAGTTTAAGTTTCAAATCATTCCTGCATCCTGAAGCTCATCCTTCAGGTGAAAAAAAACCCCCAAAATAAACTCAAATTCACAAGGACACGTCTTCTAGACCAGATGTTTGATGGAGCCTCAGGGGCCAATGTGGATCAGAGGTTTTCCACTGGTCAGGAGATCATTAGAAGTGACTCTTTTTAGACCCTAAGAGAAAATAATATTGATTTAGTAAAGAGAGAAAGAACTTTATTTTCAGCATCAATGATTTGAACTTATTCTCAAGCAGTGACTCATAACAGCAGCAAATAATCAGCCGATTATCAAACGGCACCAACTGGTTTTAAACTTTAAATCTTTTAAGTGAATTAAAATAAATGATTCTACAAGTGGTTGTGATTTTTTTAAAAGATTTGTGATTAAAAGTGTCACCACGGCAACTAGGAAGTTAGCCATGGTCTCCTAGCAACACTCAAATGTCAGTCAGAAGAGAACTTCACACCAGGAGGCCTGGAAACAGGTTTTATCTTTAGGTTCTGGTCCGGAAGGAAAAACTGGTTCAAACCTAAAATACGATCAACTACAATGGTTACGTTGACAGAATCAGCTGGTCTGGTGGTGATTGATCTGAATGTGATGGGATCTTGTTTGTTATTTTCCACCAGAAACCATCCCTTCTGATAATAAACACAAAGGTTTTCCCAACTGAACCCTGAAACAAGATCATATAAAAATGAATCAGCTGTCCCTGAAGTCTAATGCAACACGTTAAAGAGTTACAAGGTGCCATAAAAGTGTAAATTATATCCGATGGGCAAAAAATATCCCTGAAAGGTTGGACTTTAACGTCAGCTGGTTCAAAAACTCTTCAGTTCAAAGACTTTCTCACTTTTTAGTCCAGTGGCTGGTTGTCTAGACTTTGTGGTGGTCACTCGTTAAAGCTTTTAAAACAAAAGATTTTGTAATGAACTCTAAAAGGAACAGGCGGTCAGTGGAGCGAGGATAAAACAGCATGCTCTATTCTGTTCCAGTTAACAGCAGCTGAAGACGTAATGGTTAATGACTGGTTAACACCAAAATACAACGAGTTACAGTAATGCAAACAAGTCGTAATAAAAGCATGCATTACTGTTCTAAAACAGTAGAGAAAATTAGGGAAAGGTCTACAAAAAAGGGGCCCAATGAGCCACATATAGCTGGAAGACTCAGTAAAGATATGAAGCTGATGTTTTTAGTTCTCATTTAGAGCGTCTGTCAGCTGAAAGGCTTTTTGAACCAGCTGATGTTTAGTCCAACCCTTTTATTGCTCCCATTACATAAATCAGTACTAAGTAGAAAGAGGCTAAGTTCTAAAACAAGGCAGATAAAACATGAGTGAAGTTTAAGAGCTGAGAAACAGCAGAAACCCTCTGATTCTGATGCTTTTCCTCCACTGAGCATCTCGTCTTACATTAAGCTCCCGAGCGTCCGTCATGTTCCATTTTTAGCTCGTATCGTGAATTCTCTCGTCTTGAACTTTTGTCTTTTTCACAGCGGGAAACAGAAGTCTGTGGGTAATGAAAAGCTTGTGTTTACAGGCACCGCGGTGGTATTTTGCTGATGGGTGTCAGATCGCGTTACCGATGTTATTCGTCAAACATGAGTGTAGTTAAGAAGCAGACGGGTCATCAGGTTCCAAACGAATGTACTCTTATTGTTTATCTGACAAATGACGCCTCCACCTCTCCTCTGCTGTACAAACAACTTTCCATCTTGAAACTGCACATTTTTATACACTGAAAGAAATGATTCTGGCCCTTAGAAAATGCTTCATATTTAAATTAGGTTAGTTTTACTGATTTAATCACATTTTTTGATTCTACATATTTAATTCAATTCAGTAAATGTAACTTGGAAAAAAAATATGTACACCCAACATGATCATTACTTAATTTATTTTTGTAAAATGAACTTAATTTTTTTATTGTCGGATTTACTTAATTTATTTTTGTAAAATGAAGCTACATTTTTTATGTTGGATTTACTTAATTTAAGTTTGTAAAATGAACTTAATTTTTAATGTCGGTTTTACTTAATTTATTTTTGTAAAGTGAACTTAATTTTTTATGTCGGTTTTCCTTAATTTATTTTTGTAAAGTGAACTTAATTTTTTATGTCGGTTTTCCTTAATTTATTTTTGTAAAGTGAACTTAATTTTTTATGTTGGATTTACTTAATTTATTTCTGTAAAATGAACTTAAATTTTTTTATGTTGGATTTACTTAATTTATTTTTGTAAAGTGAACTTAATTTTTATGTCGGTTTTACTTAATTTATTTTTGTAAAGTGAACTTAAATTTTTTTATGTCGGATTTACTTAATTTATTTTTGTAAAGTGAACTTAATTTTTATGTCGGTTTTACTTAATTTATTTTTGTAAAGTGAACTTAATTTTTTATGTCGGTTTTACTTAATTTATTTTTGTAAAGTGAACTTAATTTTTTATGTTGGATTTACTTAATTTAATTTCGTGCAACACTCATGATGAAGGAAAATTGAGTAAATTGAACTAAACATTTTTTTCAGTGTACATTTAACTTAATAAAGGCCGTTTCAATGAAGAAGTCAGCAGCTCTAACGTGAGAGCGCCGCTCTTCCTTCTTTCACACGTTTCATGTGAGCAGATCTGTTCCGGCTGATTTGGGGATTCGTTCTTTGCGCGTCTAACGAAGTTACTGAAACAATGCAGATAACATCAATTCATTTTAAACACCAATTTATGCACCAAACACTGAGATGAAGGGAAGCGCCGCAGGGCAATGCATGATGGATCTTTTCTGTCTTTGAAGTGTTAAATCAGTTGAATTTTAAAAAGTACTGTTGGTATTTACTAACAAGACACAGAGAGGAGTTGGTGCCTGGATAATAAATTCACACAAAAATATTAATTATGAAAAAAGTTCAGCAGAAATGTTAAAAACTTTAATTGCTTCAAGCAAACAGACGTTAGAGTTGGACGGAGGCTCAGTAGTTTCATCATGTGGTATTTTATATTTAGACCTGATGGTTTATTTTTGTTCCTCATGAAGGCGTGTGATAAAATCTATATCTGAGCAGCTCCTTTATCTTTGGTTTCTGCTTGTCTCATCTGGGTTAACAATTAGAAGACAGGTGTAGAAAGCTAAATGTTTAATAGAAGAAATAAATCATTAAGGAATGCGTATCACTCATCATGATTCCTGTCAGAGTTTTAAAATTATCAAATAAACGACTTGTTTTGGACAAATATTAAAAATAAAGTTTTGCAGTTAGTGTGAAACGTCTGGATGAAAACCTCCATGTCTGACGTCATGACTATTTATCTACAGTCAGGACCACACCCACTGTGACATCACTCAAAGTGGGCGGAGACTCTAGAAGGAGCAGGTAGTCCTCTGACCAGAGCAAAACTCATGGCTAGTCAGATCAGGAGAGACACTGCTGCAGACTGATGACTCATTTTAAGGCTTTTGATATAACTCTGGTCAAACAAGTGCTATGTTACCTGTTCATAAACCTCTTGAGTTCATTTCAACCTTAAAGTGTTCTAATAACACTACAGTACGTGCTGCTGCAGCAGCATGAACACTGAATAAAATAACTCAAATATCCCTTTAAGTAGCCACAGCGGCCATCTTGAATCTGATGGTTCATCAGGTGTAGATGTTCATCCAGTGATTCGCCTCGCCTTCCTCCGCTTATCCTGGTCCGAGTCGTGAGGGCAGCATCAAAAAACGGGGCATCTCAGGCCACCCTCTCCCCGCCAAGTCCGCCAGCTCCTCAGCTCAAGCGCCCCCTGGCCAACCTGGAGGTGGATTTCCTCCATCTTGTCCTGGGTCGACCCGGGGGTCATGGACATGCCCAAAACACCTCCCGAGGTTGGCTTCCAGGAATGCCCAAACCACCTCAAATGGCTCCTCCCTCCAGTGATTTGGTTCTTTAAAGTCCATCCAGCTTGATGAGACACTTTGCTAAAAAACAGACACATATATGTTAATAATTAAATGTGAATGACTGATCTTTTTTGTTCAGTGCATGTTAGAAAAACCTTCATGTTCAACTAAAAACCTCTTGCTGCAGAGATTAGACACAACAGATCCACTTTAGAGCCATGAACGGATCTTGTTTTGACGTATTAATAAAAAAAAACTCCAATTTTTTTGTGCTTCCTTTGACTTTTATTTTAAATTAATCCAGAATCTTTTACAGCTGGAAAAGTAGAAGTAATGGTTTATTTCTCCTCCCTTCAAGTTACTTTCTTTGAATTGAGAATCCCAGAAAAGTTTTTCTCTGTAATGAAACCTTGACACGACCCGAGCCTCTCCACACAGAGACGCTAATTAGTCTCCACCCAAGTCTTTCTCCCATTAGCGCGCCTGCGACGGTGAAGTGCTCCTTCACAACGGATTTTTTAAAGCCGCTGAATATGCTGCTTTCAAGCTGACTGATGGACAGAAGGATCCTTTAAAAGGAGCAGCAGGAAAGTGAAAAGAGTCGTGGTGAAAAATGTCAGAGATGTGAGCTTTGATTGCTGTGATCTGCAGGAGAGCAGGTGCTAAAAACGGGACATTATATGTGATTTCTCTTTTATAGGAAAGTGAAGATTACTTGAAAGCAGCAGAGTCACAGCAGATAGCTGAAAGTTAAACTGAGAAGTTACTTTGGTCAGAGGCCCCTATGTGCAGTATGTTGAAAGTGTGTATTTTTACTTTTTAAGACTCAGAAAAGAGTTTGCAACCATCCATCCATCCATTTTCTGTAGCCGCTTAATCCTCCACAGAGGGTCGCGGGGGAGCTGGTGCCTATCTCCAGCGGTCAAGGGGCGAGAGGCGGGGGACACCCTGGACAGGTCGCCAGTCCATCGCAGGGCCACACAGAGACGAACGAGACAAACAACCACACACCCACTCACACCTAAGGACAATTTACCAGCCCAATTAGCCTGACAGTCATGTCTTTGGACTGTGGGAGGAAACCGGAGTACCCGGAGAAAACCCACGCACGCACGGGGAGAACATGCAAACTCCACGCAGAGAGGCCGCAGAGCCGGGACGCGAACCCATGACCTCCTTGCTGCAAGGCAACAGTGCTAACCAACTGCGCCACCATGCAGCCTGAGTTTGCAACCAATTTAGTTTAAAAGAATTTAAATTTCGGTTTATGCAGAAAATACTTCATAAATCTACTTTAACAGGGCCGGATGTAGGGAAGGGGCAAGGGGGGGCATTGCCCCCCCAAATTCAATGACTGCCCCCCCCCCAAACGTGATTGCATGCAGAAATAACAAATTTCAAAAATATTTCAGTGAAAAATGGTCAGAGTGAGCGCTCTCTTCCGTTTGTCCTCATTCAAAGTAGCTATGATGAATGACACAGAAAGAAAGAGAAACAAAAAACACAAAAAGAACACACACAAAAATAGACCAAAAAACCCACAAAAAAGACAACAAAAAGACCAAAAAACCACAAAGAACAAACAAAAACCACAAAAAAGACCAAAAAACCACAAAGAACAAACAAAAACCACAAAAAAGACCAAAAAACCCACAAAAAGAACAACAACAAAAATAACCACAGAAAAGCCAAACAAAAAAGACACACAAAAAAACACAAAAAACACACAAAAAACAGAAAAAATACCAAAAAAAAACCAAACCAAAAAAGAACAAAAAAACCCACTAAAAAGAACAAAAAACACAAAAAAGACAACAAAAAGACCAAAAAACCACAAAGAACAAACAAAAACCACAAAAAAGACCAAAAAAGCACAAAGAACAAACAAAAACCACAAAAAAGACCAAAAAACCCACAAAAAGAACAACAACAAAAATAACCACAGAAAAGCCAAACAAAAAAGACACACAAAAAAACACAAAAAACACACAAAAAACAGAAAAAATACCAAAAAAAAAACAAACCAAAAAAGAACAAAAAAACCCACTAAAAAGAACAAAAAACACAAAAAAGACCAAACAAAACCCCCCCCACAAAGAACAAAAAACAACCACAAAAAAGAACAGAAAAACACAAAAAAGAACAAAAAACACAAAAATAACAAAAAACAAAACAAAAACCACAAAAAAGAACAACAACAACAACAAAAAAACACAAAAATACCCCAAAAAAACAAAACAAAACAAAACCAAAATAAGAACAAAAAAAAGAACAAAAAAGAACACAAAAAGAACACAAAACCAAACCAAACCTAACCAGATGAGGTCAGCCTCAACAGGGCATCAGCCAGTGTCCTACTTGTTCCGTCCCAAGCCCGGGTAAATGCAGAGGGTAGGGATCAAATATGAACATAAATCTATGGATAGAGGAACTGACATGATGATGTCATAGTTTTTGATGCATTTAAGGGATTGGGGGGATGTGATGACCAAAACATTCTTAGCATGTCCAGACTGGCCCCCCTGATATTCTAGCTGCCCCCCTTAGTGGGGCTGGCTAGATCCGGCCCTGTACTTTAATAGTGCACAATGACCTAATTAAGGATTTTTGGGTCATAGAAGCAACATTATCAGTTATTTATCTACAGAAAAGACCACATCCACCGATGACATCACTCAATAGGCAGAGTCTCTAGAAACAGTGACTGGAGCAATACTTATGAGATCAACTTTTTTCTATGCAAAAGATTTTTAAAAGCTGTGATGTGACAAGGCTTCAATGAGCGCTGTCTTTCCTCATTGGTCCATTTGGCCTGTCAATCATTCCTCTCATCCAAGGAGGGAGGGACTTGATGGAGATTCGCTCCGTCTGTTGTCCTCGATTTGAACCACACCCAGGGAAACCACTCAACGATCATTTCAGTTTTAACCTTAGCTTCTCTAATATCAGAACATTAAATACTGGGATGTTGTCCTGTATTTGTTCCCACTGGCGTAGATTTGCTCTTTGACATTGGTGGGGATCAGGACAGGACACGGGGCTGCGGGGTTGGGATTGCTCGACCGTGCACCGAAACAGGAAGTGTGGATTTTAGCAATCTGTCCTGGTCCCGGTCCGAAAATGCCTGATGGCCAGTCCAGCCCGGTCCACATCCAGACCCGGGGCAGGTGCCATCGGCGGAAGCGGCTCAGCTTGGGCCATGGGGTCGATCCAGTATGCCTCCTTACCCTGGACCCGGGTCTGCACCCGTCCAATTATTGGTGGGGACACGTCACCTCGGCCCATGATAAAACTACACCAGGTTTTTTCCAGTATTTAAAACAATCTTGTTCCAAAAAGTAATTCTGATGCGTTGGAATGCTACATTACCTGACTCTTGTTTTAGTTCAAACAAACTAAAGAAATGGTCTCATCCTAAAGGTTAACAAACAGGAAGTAAAGTTATTCTAAATACACAAAACGTATTAGCTAATTTATCACCGACCTGCAGCAGTGTCTCTCCTAGTCTAACCATGCATATTGCTTCAGTTAAAGGACTACCTCCTGTTTCTGGAGGCTCCACCCACTTTGAGTGATGTCACCAGATGTGATCCTTACGGTAGATAAATAATTGCTTCTTCAGAATGACACAAACATCCTTTTAACGACAAAAATGTCCAGAAAAGTGCCAGAAACCTTTATTCACACGACCAAACGATCTGTTTTACCTGCAGGTTTTGTGGTAACTTTTCCTCCAGCTGCACGTATTGATTACATTTGTTTCATCTTGAGGTAGAAGCTGTTAAAGGTTTTCTCCTGTTTGAGTTCAGCAGAACCGTTCTATCTATACATCACTTATTATTATTATTATTATTAGAAAGCTCAGTGGGACCCAGAGCAATCGGCGGTATGTTTTAGCAACAGGCTGCAAGGCAAATCAAATGGATTTACACGCCTCCCTCCGCGAGCTGCTTTGTGTTCTACAAACCACATCGTTACTTATCTTTAATCTCTACATGCTGCAATCAAAGTGGGTACATGAAGCCTAATAAATCAACAATAGGAGAGGATGAAAGAAAACTTTCACTTTCAGCGTAGGTTGCCTGTTTGCATCTTTTTGTTGTTGAAGTTTGAAATAATTATGTCATTTTAGAAGAAACTTTAAGGCTTTTCTCTGATTTTAATAGCCGTTTTATGACTTTTATAAAGAGATTAAACAATGCAAACTGACCCTAAATGTAAAGACGTCACAGGTCTCTGCTCTAGTTCTATTTTGTGTGTCAGATTTCAGAACCAGGACCTGCAGAATGAGGCATACACTGAAAAAAATGTTTAGTTCAATTTACTCAATATTCCTTCGTCATGACTGTTGCATGAAATTAAATTAAGGAAATCCAACATAAGAAAGTTAAGTTCATTTTACAGAAATAAATTCAGGAAATCCAACATAAAACAATTAAGTTCACTTACAAAAATAAATCAAGTAAAACTGACATAAAATGTTTGTTTATTTTACTGAAATAAATTAAGTAAAACCAACATAAAAAAATTAAGTTCACTTACAAAAATAAATCATGTAAAACCGACATAAAAATTTTGTTAATTTTACAAAAATAAATTAGGTAAAACGGACATTAACATTTTTTTGTTACTTTTTCAGAAATAAATTAAGTAAATCCAACATAAAAAAATTTAAGTTCACTTTACAAAAGTAAATCAAGTAAAACCGACATAAAAATGTAGTTTATTTTACAGAAATATATTAAGTAAATCCAACATAAGCAAATTAAGTTCATTTTACAGAAATTAATTAAGTAATGATCATGTTGGCTGTACATATTTTTTTCTAGTTACATTTACTGAATTAATAATGTGCTTTTTAAAAGAATGCATTAAATGTTGCAATTAATTGAATTAAATATGTAGAATCAAAACTTGTGATTAAATCAGTAAAACTCACCTAATTTAAATATGAAGCATTTACTAAGGGCCAGAATAATTTCTTTCAGTGTAGGGAGTCCAGAAGGTGAGGGGTTCAGAACTGTGCTAACTGTCATGTTTAAATAATGGCACAAACAGTCTGTGGCTCTTTTCAAATCAAAAGCAGGAAGTTGTAGCAGCAGGTTTTCCTCTCATAAGCAGGCGGTGCTGCCCCTCAGCAGGCGTCCTCAGCCTGCAGGAAGAAGGAGGGTTTGTAGCGGCGTGAGCCTTCAGGAGCCCACAGCTATTAAAGCTTGAGGGTGCACAGAACATGCTCCAGGAGGTAAACAAGGCTTTTGTCAAAGTGTGAAGCTGCAAATATTCTGGAAATGTATCTGCTCATAAAAGAGGTTTTTAATCTCAACAAATTCTCCAAGTTTGAGAAACCGCGTGTCAGTAAATTAGCTGTGGTTGTTTCTGCAGCCTCTCTGCTCTGCAGACTTCCAAGGTCCATGTAAATCACAGATTTCAGAGCAACCCTTCCTCTTCTGTATTACCTGCTTCTAGGTGGGTTTCTTATAGTTGTTATTTAGTTTGACCACAGTCTGAATCCTTGTCTGGATTTTTCTGCACAGACTCAAAGATGCACATTCATTTTTCCATCAATTTTCAAAGTTAAACCCTTTTAAAAAGATCATTTAGAACTTTTTCGCACTATTTTTATTACTGTTTCATGACAAAAGTGCCATTAAATACAAGTAAATACAATTTATGTTTTACAAAAATAGCTGCAAAATGTGAAATAAATCCATGCAGGTGCTGCAACAATTCTAAAAATAAAATTTGGGGGCAAATTAACCAAAATAAAAGCCTTTTTAATGCATCCACTGAGAATAAAAGACAAAATAATCAGCTGCTGCTTGCTAAAGCTCTAATATTAGCATCAATACTAATGTTAGCTAGCTGCAGATACCAGGTATCAAAAAGTAATTCTACAGTAGAAAAGTCCATCTTTGCTGGAGGTATGGCAAGCCAATTTATCATATTATCACTGTCGAGTTAACACCTTGTGTCTCTCTTTTTCACCGTTTCTATATTTTTATATAAATCAGCTCTACTGGTCATCCTTCACATCTATCAGCGTTTATTATTTTTGGATGGATCCAATGAAAAGTGTCAAACGGAGGTCAAGACCACAGAATTGATTCTATGATAATAAAGTTTATTTTCCTTTCCTGAAAAGTTACATTTTTACAGATCCATGGAGTCCAAAGGACAAAACCTACAATGGAACATAGAGGAGGCTCGGTTCTGTTCTGGACCTGCTTTGCTGCATCTGGACCAGAGTCCTGAATCTGTTCAGGGTCCAAATAAGACCTTCTGGAGCCAAAAGCGCTGCTCTGAGTCAGAAAGCCTCCATCTTTTCTAAGGTGTCATCATGTTGGAGTCCTGAATCCTCTTTTCTGTTAAAAATGTCTGATTATAAAGCCTTTATTCTATTAGCATTGGTACTTTCACCAGTTTCAAGTTATTTCAGTGACCATTGTGGGTTTTTCCTTAGTTTATCTTGTTCATCATCCATCCATCTTCTGTAACCGCTTGGTCCTCCACATGGGGTCGCGGTGGAGCTAGCGCCTATCTCCAGCGGTCAGGGGGTGAGAGACGGGGGGACACCCTGGACGGGTCACCAGTTCATCGCAGGGCCACACAGAGACGAACGAGACAAACATGTTTTTGGTCTGTGGGAGGAAGCTGGAGTACCTGAAGAAAGTGCACGCACAGGGAGAACATGCAAACTGCACGCAGAGAGAGCCGGGACGCAAACCCACGACCTCCTTGCTGCGAGGCAACTGCGCCACCATGCAGCCCCTTGCTCAACATACAATATATATAATACATGTATATATAAAATATATAATTACTTTACTTATATGGTATCACCAATAATCCTACTACTCCTCCAAACCCGCCAAATTTCACAGATTTTTAAAAAATCTATAACTTGCAGTTTTAAGTTGACTAAATGCTTGAGAATGAGAACAAAACGTAACAACTAGACAATTTGAGTGAAATTGTAAAAATAGATTGAAACAACTTTTTGAGGCTATGATTGGTTACAGTGACCAGTAATGGTGCTAAACGAGTGCGTTTGCTAGCAGCATCTTGTTAATATGGATTGAGTTTCACTGGTTAAAAAACCTGTAAACTGTAACTTTAGTAGATAATTATTAAGAATTTTGTTTGTAATAGGGGGCAGATTATATAAGATTATTTTCTTCTTACTGCCCCTTTTCATTCAGTTTTGTATTGTAAATATTGATGATAATTTGTATTTTATTCTTTTTTTCTTTTGAATTAAAGAAATGTATTTTTTTTAAAACCTCGTCTCTTTGGTCGTTTGAACAAAAACACTCACATTTTCTCCTCTTGTTCCTGTGTTTGTGGTGATGTTTGTTTACATGATTTGCCTCCTGGGACCCTGTGGCCCCTGAAGACGACTCCGGCTTCTTTTTTTCATTTTATTCAGCTTTTATTATTTAGGGAAACTGGATTTCTTTTTACTTTTAATTATTCTTTTTTTTTTAATCAACTTTTTGTTTTGAACTCTTCTAAATCGATGCTTGTTTTGTATTTCCATGTTGTTCTACTAATCTGAAATAGATGGAAAAATAAAATCAGCCCAATGAAAGCTCTCAGGAGGACATCACAGCGTGGTGTGGCTCTGAAGGAGCTGAATCAGCATTTAAAGTTATTCTGAAACACTCTTTTTGCAGCAGAAATTAAAACTATATCATCGAAGCTGTGGGTTTATTATGTTTGTGGTTAATGATAGTCTGTTTTCTTCCTCTTGAGGTCACTATGATGCTCACTGATTATTACCCACATTAAAAACTGAATGCATTGCTAATTTTTAAGAAAACCAGTACAACGTTTGAGGACTCACAATACAGGCTATTTATACGCTTTATTAAAGTAATTATTCTACATTTTCCCTTTCTTTCAGTGAGTCCAAATCCTTGGAGGCTCTGAGGCACATCAGTAGCACTCGGGTCATTTCTTAATCAGCTCAGGTATCAAAAGTCTCCATCTGAGAATCAAACCCGACTAACAAGGCTTTCAGGATAAATAGCAGCTAATTTACTTGAAGGGCTTTGCGTTAATGTTTCATGCTTCCTGGTCCAATTTTTCCCACACCTCTTTATACAAATTGGAGTTAAATGACATCTCTTCTGAATGTATGATGAGATGCATGGGCTAATCAGCGCTGATGATAAATTCTAATGTCAAACACTTAATATGCTGATGTGTTTAGAAAAGGCCCTGGGATGCCAGACTGTGTGTTCCTGCCAAAGAATGCTTGAAAAGTCTCATTAATTACTCGCCATAAATCTGGCGCCTAACTTTGATATCGACCTTCCTCTCCGTCTTTGTCTCGAGCCTCGGCCATCTCCGTAGGTTTTCTGATCTTCAGCGTGGTGCTGATGGTTTCATTAATGCATGAGTAAAAGGCTCCAGAATACCTGATTCGCTCATTAAAAACTAGCTGACAGCCGGAGGTGTTGCAGCCCAACGTGAAGCGTTGTTTTAATGATCAGGAAACCAGTTTGGACAGGAAGATAACGAGCTGAGGACACCATCAGATGCTGGGTTTGTTTGTTTCTAAAGGTATGGAATGTTGGGTCAGTGTTTACGGTTTATCAGCTGTTCGCCACCATGCGACCGGGAGCGCCCTCTGGGGATTTATAGAGCTGTAATTTTACATGTTCATAAAGATTCTGTCTCCAGATACATGAAGGCATCAGGATGCTGCTGAGTCTCTCAGTAGAAACACTGAACTGAGATTATAAAGTGACAAAGATCCTCTCTGGTCTGAAATGATCCTCTAGGAGCTGAGAGGGTCTGGGTTCCTCCTGGACCTGGTACCTCATCACCATGAGGGAGGGAGGGAGGACGGAGGGATGAGGGATGGAAGGATGGATCATAAATGGATGGAGGATGAATGGATGGATGATAAATGGATGATGATGATGGATGGATGGATGGATGGATGGATGGATGGATGGATGGATGGATGGATGGATGGATGGATGGATGGATGATGAAGGATGGATGGATGATAAATGGATGGATGGATAAATGGATGGATGGATGGATGGATGGATGAATAAATGGATGGATGGATAAATGGATGGATGATAAATGGATGGATGGATGGATAAATGGATGGATGATAAATGGATGATGATGGATGATAAATGGATGATGATGGATGATAAATTGATGGATGATAAATGGATGGATGGATGGATGGATGATAAATGGATGATGGATGGATGATGGATGGATGAATGGATGGATGGATGGATAAATGGATGGATGATAAATGGATGGATGGATGGATGGATGGATGGATGGATGATAAATGGATGGATGGATGAATGATAAATGGATGGATGGATGAATGATAAATGGATGGATGGATGGATGATAAATGGATGATGGATGGATGAATGGATGGATGGATGATAAATGGATGGATGATAAATGGATGGATGATAAATGGATGGATGATAAATGGATGGATGATAAATGGATGGATGATAAATTGATGGATGATAAATTGATGGATCATTGTAAATATTAGTATTAGAAGTTTTAGTTAGTAGTAGTAGTATTAGTAGTGTGGTAGTAGAAGTAGAAGTAGTAGTGGTGGTAGTAACAGGAGTATTAATGTTAGTAGTATAAGTAGTTGTAGTAATCTTAGAACCATTTATTTATATATATATATATATATATATATATATATATATATATATATATATATATATATATATATATATATATATATATATATATATATATATATATATATATATATATATATATAATCACAGGGCCATGGAGGTTTGGATCTTTTTTTTCTCCTTAAATAATAAAAACCATCATTTAAAAACTGCATTTTGTGTTTACTTGTGTTATCTTTGACTAATAGTTAAATGTGTTTGATGATCAGAAACATTTTGTGTGACAAACATGCAAAAGAATAAGAAATCAGGAAGGGGGCAGATAGTTTTTCACACCACTGTATATGTATGTATGTATGTATGTATGTATGTATGTATGTATGTATGTATGTATGTATGTATGTATGTATGTATGTATGTATGTATGTATGTATGTATGTATGTATGTATGTATGGTTTTCACTTTTCAGATCTCTTATTCTTTTAATTTTCAGTTTTATTTTTGGTGTTTGAGGTTGTTTTTTTTTAGGTATTTCCATTTTGAACCACCTCCTTGAAGGAGTTCTATTTGTATAAACATTGATTGAGACAGTGATCTAGAACCATCAGAGGTTCTGTCTGTCTGGAATCATCTTAACATTTTGACATAAATAATCCTTTAAATCTGTGTAACTTAACTAACTCCATTAATTCAAACTACACCAACGTTTGCTATCAGTCAGGCAGCAGAGGATTGAAGGTTTTCTCCTTCATCCTGCGTCTCATTGTGTCGTCTAAGAGGATTATAGAATCTCCGTCCAGAGTAAAGCTATTTACCTCATAAATAACACTTATTAAACATTGCCTGTAAGGACAGAAACCTCCAAATTTAACAGTCAGGATCAAATGCTGCGTAATAGATGCGTCTTTAATGCTCCGTAAATAAAACACTAAAGTTAGAAAGTGGGTATGAAGAGGATCACAAAGGAACGTTTAAAATCCCACCAGGGATTACAGTCGTTCTGACATGGAGTGTTCTTTCCTCTTGATGGAGAGAACACTAGATTACAGGTGTTGTGTTGTTTACGGAACACGCTGATTGCCAAGTGCCCCCACAAGAGAACATTAAATCACGGTGCAATTCATCACTAATGCATACTGAGCTGGTTAAGATGCCCCGAATCAATCATCTAAACGGGGCCATGAAAGCACAGAGTGTGCTATTAAATGAGTTGTATCGGCAGCTAGCTGCTCGGAGCAGCCAAACGGAGAGGTTCACATGTCTAATCGTCCAACTGGAGACAAGTTTCCAAACAAGCTGCAGTCATAGAGCTGGGTTTTTATTAGCTTTAGAGGGTTTTGTGCTACTACTGCAGATTTAAACAAGCTTTTATTGTGAAAGTATCTGAGATCGTCCTCATAGTGAGCACAGTTTAAACATCTTCAGCTGATTTTATGAAGAAATTAAATCTAACTGTCATCCTGGATGTTTTATGGAATCCCACACGAAGAGAAAAAACTCACATGGTGTTTTATATGTGACTTTCAATGTCCTGATCATGAATCTCAGAGTCATACATGACATAAAAAAGTCATAATAATGACTTCAACTGAGCCTCATAATGTAACATGGCACGTAAAAAGCATGTTTACCAGGTTTCAGGTACAAATTCAGAACAAAAATCACAAAACGTGGGGGTGGAGCCAGATTTTCATGAAAGCTTTGAGAGTTTCTGCACATTTCCCATGTGATTTAGAAAACTTTCAGAACCCATCCGCTCAGTTTCCCCCCTGAATGACAGGCCGCTCTCTCTCTCTCTTTTTGAGCACGCCAGGCTGATGACTAAATACGCATCAGCTGTGTGGGCCCAGTGCGTAGCTCTGGAGACGGGGGCGGAGCCTAAAGCTGTCAGTGTCATCAGAGCTGACAGGAGGAAGAATCAGGCGCTGAATACGGCTCAATAGGCATGAAGACCGTAACACCCCCCCCCCCCCCAAAAAAAAAGAAGAAAAAATTAGCATCGAAAGAACAAAAACACCAAACAGAACCAAAAAAATTAACGTAACGCTACCAGAAGTACATACAGGAAGAAGGTGCTGAGTTCTGATCATGATCTAGTCCTCACCACGGTCCAACCTCCTCTCTCTGAGCCGTTCAGTGATAAAGTTGGGTCCAGAACCAAAACAGCAGTTTCATAATTTCCTGTATTTGTTGTCTGATGTTGGACAGAGTCTCTGTGTTTGTGGGTTAAATGAACCCTCTTGAGTCAGTCTGATCCACTGCAGTAAGACTCAGAGTGTTCTTGTTCTGGTGAGACTGACACAGTCAGACCTGATGTGTTTTCATCAGAAGTCACGGTTCTTTGCTCTGAACTTCACTCCAGATTAGAACTTCTCACCTTTCCGACTGATTGTTGACCTCCACGGGACAAAACGTCTCTCTGGGTTCACACTCTGAAAACTGACTCTGACCCGACCCGACACTTCGTGTCCCTGATACTGAGCCGCTGGCCTTCTGTGACCTTCCAGCCTCCGGTTTGTTGGCTTTCAGTCTTCACACGCTTTTCCATCAGTTGAGTTTTGTTCTGTGAGCTGGACCCAGGAATTCCTATTGTCTGTGTGTGTTTGTGGATAAAATGTCTCGTCAAACAGATTTTAATAAAACTCTTAAAAGTTCATCCCTCCCAACCACTCGATGTCCAGAGACGCTAATTTTATAGCTAATTTAGGTCGACCAGTCCTTAATTAGCCCAGATAATGATGTTAAGGCTGTTTTCCATTTTAGCCATGGCAAGACGTTTTAACTTTTAGGCTTTATTTGACCCGTCTGATGTAGACAAAGCCTTTTTTTTTCTTTGCCAGGGTGGTCTAGATGTGGAGTCAGCTCAATTCAAGATGGCCACCACAGCTGATTACTAAAGCAGAAATAACTCTAACTCTGGCAGTTTTATGGCTGCTGAACTAAAATTTGGTTGAGAACAGAGTGGTTCACAACACAGCTCATTGTTTTAATAATAAGTCAACCCCTCGGATGTGGTGTTCCTGTTTATTTGACCTTAGGGAAACAAAAATGGCTCTAATTCTGTCCGTTTTATACATGTTGACCTTTGCAGCAGCTGGAGTCAATCCCATCACAAACTCTGGTTGCTGATTGGTCGTTGATCTCTCCTTGAAACAACTTTACCCTTTAGTGTCAATCCTGTCTTTTACCAAAAAACCCATGAACTACTGGATGGATTTAACCAAACTCTCAATGTAATCAATGGATGATCGACTACAACTTTCTGGAGTCAACCCAATTCAAGATGGCTGCCACAGCTAATCAGCAAACATTAAAATAACGTCTCAGTCAGATTGGTAGATATTGACCTTAAAAATGATTAAAATCAACCATTACTAAACTAGTCAAACGTCTGTTAACAAAATAGTCAACAGTTCTAATGAAACTCTCAGACAATAGTCGTACATCTACAACCGATTAACATTCACAGTCATCCCAATTCAAAATGGCTGCCACAGTTAATGTCAGCCATATTTAGCTAAACTTTAAGAGTTATGCCCAACACACACTCTGAGTGCAGACAGACAGATCAGGTTAGAAGCGGCATCATTCCAGGATAACTTATTTTGAATGTCTGGCACACGGGCGTATTTGGTATAGACGGAGGTGACGCGTCCCCACCAATAATTCAATCCAAGGATGTCACGGTTCCTCTCCTCCGGAGCGCTCCTCCCTCTGTCCAAGACTTCATTTCCCATCTTCCCTCTGGCTCCACTTCTGCCATAAAAGGACCTCGGATCCAGGAAGTGGCGCTCAGACATCGATCCAGATGGCGGCCTAGCTAGCCAAGTCAGCTCGCCGTTCCAGCTCACTCCTCTACTTCTACCAGAACCATCCAGTCTGCCACTACCCGCGCCGTCTCTTCACTCCGGTTCGTTCCAGTCATCCAGTCAGCTTTCCAGTCATCCCGTCAATCATCCAATCAGCGGCCTATTCATTCAACGCCGTCGCTGCTGTTCAACCATTCAGGCCTCCGGGCTTCATTCCTTCAACCATTCAGGCCTCCGGGCTTCATTCCATCCTCAAGTAAGTCCGTTTTCACTACTTACAAACAGAGTAGCTAAACGGTCTCGCTTCCCATCGAGTCCTGTGCAGCTGCTCCGAGATTAACGAGCATGCTACGCTACCGCTCAACGCTAATTACTGCTGCGTTTGAGCCAGTGAGCACGCTACACTCAAACTCACTGAGGTTTCAGCCCATTCATTCTGACAAAGGATGCAGAAATAGCCCAGCAGACCAGGTCCTGTGCTGATATCTGTGGAGTTCGCGGACGGACCTGTGTCCAGGGTAAGAAGGCATACGTGTCTGGGTCGACTGACGTGAGCCCCTCGCAGCCCCACTGAGCCACTTATACACCAATGGCACCTGCTAGGTCTGGATGAGGACTGGCCATGGGGCATTTTCCTGGTGAAGACCAGGATGGATCACTTAAAGCGGCTCTCTGGAGCATTTTTCTCTGTATCAAAGTTTTCTAAATGTTCTAAATGATATTTCAGGTCTAAACTATGATCTATAGGTTGAGTTCCACAACATCTGTCATTCTGATGAAGACCCTCCTTCCTCCTAGAGACCCCTTTCCATTATTTCTTGCCGCCGACATTTTTCAGCCAATGAAATTCAAATGTCTGCATTCTCTCAACATGCACGCGCATCGACCAAACCTGTACCAGTAGGGGGCGCTGTCGTACAGGACGCTCCATGTGTTTCTCTGCCGTCTCAGCCGTTCACTGAGGACTCACGGCTCATTTCTACTAAAAACCTACCCATTCTCCAGCTAAAGACGGGTTTATTTTTATTTTTAAACCTTTCACCTCACAGAATGGCAAGGCTTGACAGGGTTACGCGTTTATTTTGGTCAGAAAGTTCATCCAGGGCCGAGTCAAGTTCAGCTTCAGAGTCCAGCAGCAGCTCTCTGCTAACAGAGCTAATATCAGAAGCAGCAGGGACAGAGAGGGCTCTTCAGACCCTCGTAGTGTTGGAAGAAGATTGTGAACTGTGAGTGATTAAACCCTACACATTGAGCTGTACAGTTCATGTCCGAAGTATATGCGCCGTGTGCACGCGCGCGTCGAGATGTTTTGAGGAGGAGCCTTTGGACGCTAGATTCAAAAACTGCTCTCCTGATGAAATCCTCCGGAGTGCTGCTTTAAATCTGCACTTCCTGCTTCAGGGAACGCTTGATTCATGAGCAAACCTACGCCAATCAGTAAGTGATACGGTTTGTAATTTCATCTAAATATGAGAGTAGTGTCGACGGGGTTGTTCTTCAAAATCATCTCTGGTGAGGCTGAAGATAAATATTTATGTTCTAAATTACATTGGACATAAACTGGGGTGGCATTAGCTCAGTTGGTAGAGTGACCAGTCTGGCAACCAGAGGGTCTCCAGTTCAATCCCCAGCTCCTGCTGGGTTAGATTGTCATTGTGTCCTTGGGCAAGACACCACCCACCTTGCCTACTGGTTTCTTTATAAAATCACCTCTAACGTCAGGATTGATCGAACACGAGTGTTTCTTCCTCTGTCGGGTGATTCTGTTTGACAGCTTTTTCTCACTAAACTGAAAAATATTTCTTCCAACAATAAAGCCCTGATGCAACATCATCGTCATCATCATCAGAAGTGTTTTCATCTCCCTGCTGAGCTCTGATTGGGTTAATCCGGTGGTTTGAGCTTCAGAGGTCCATCCTCTGCTATCACATCAACCATCCATCAAAATAAGTTTCTCCCATCGATTTGTGTTGCTTTTAAAATTGAAGGGAGTCAATAACACAGTTGGGTTTGATAGTTGAGTGTTTCTGAGTCCCTGAGCGGCTCTGGAAGGGTTTTTATGTTTCTGTTTGAGCTTCACTCGGAACAAAAACAACTTTTCTAAGCATTCGTGTGTTGAATCCATGTTTCCCTGCAGTGTAGTGTGGGAAGGCAATAAAAGCAGCATCGTCCACACAAAAGGTAAAACTGTGTCACGGCTGGCTCGCCTATAGGTCACGCTGCAGTCGACTCTGGACGGCGCCAGGCTGAGCTCTGCAGCAGCGTGTTTTAAGTCTTCAGTGAGAGTCCGTTAGAGGCCACGACGGGAATGTTCTTTATCCAGACAGAAGACATAAAACTGTTTCTCTCAACAACAAAAAATCTAGGAATGCAGAAATCACACAGTATACAAACAGATCTGATCCCGGGTGGGCCGTCCTCTGCATCATCGTAAGCCTGGTTGCCATGGTTACAAGTCTGCCCCTTATGAGTTAAACCTCCATTAGCAAAACACTCATTCTAATCTTGTCCTTATAGGTGCTGATACTTTAGGAACTATATTTAAGTTATAGGCCCTGGCCTAATGCTCCCTGTGGGTTGGGAGTCTTTGCCTCAAACAAAGGAGTTTGTGTATCTTGTTTCATGGACCAACCAGTCAGGGTCTCCTCTACAGGAACGGAGACTTTGCTCTGGTTTTTCAAAGAGGTTAAAGGGACATGGGTCAGGATTTTAATCAAAGTGATCCTGCGTGTTCGGTTTATTTGGGTTAATGAGTGATGAAGCATTTTAAATCAAACAGAATGAGTCCTCCATGGATCATTCCATCATCCTGAACAGGCTGTGAGCTGTAAAATGTTCTGCAATTCGGGAACGAATTTCCCGCGCTGTCCTACGGATGTGATGTCAACTGATGCTGCTGCGCGTTCTGGAAGCTAAAAAGTAATATAAATGTATATCCAGTAGGTGGCAGCATTGCACCGTTGTGTTGTGTTGCTGGTCGATGGTGGACTTCCTTCGTCTGAATCAGTGGTTTTTCTCATCAAACTGGTGTTATCTTGTTTATGGAGCTGAAAACCTCTCTGATGGATTATAGGGTTCCACAGAGCTAAAGGTGCTGTTATAGGCGACCGCACAGCGATCTGTCCATGTTTATGGGTCTCTGGACGATAGGCCTCAAATCCCCGACTGTTTCCTGGACCTCAGTCCGCTTACAGTGCATCAAAGACAGCTCTGCTGCGCACGCTCCTCCGGGTGCTACGGAGCTCCACTTCGTGATGCGAACTTGAGAAATCTAGGGTGTTAGAGGCGGCGGGACATGATTCTATCACCCTAGATTTCTCAAATTCACCTCCAGCTTTCAGCGATACAGGCAGCGAGGGAATGACTGGAACATAGCAGCTAGCGAAATTAGCTCTTTTGGATCGCCCCTGCTTTCGGACCCTGTGTGTGTCGCTGGGCATTATTGTACCATATTTCATTTTGTATTAATAAAATGTATTTTTAGTTATGGAATCATGTCTCCGGCTGCCTTTGGTTGAACCCTTATGAGATAGTTGAGAAGTTTGTGCGCGCTCCCGTTCAAGGCTGCAGTTATTTGCAGCGCCAGGCGCGGCGATCGTGAGTTTTGTATTTTATTCTTGACCCATGTCCCTTTAAGCTCTCAATTTACTGGTCTGTCAAGTCTCAACCCCTGGATCAGGACTGGAAGAACCAGATTCTGGATTCAAGTAGCTGAAATGAGATTCCTGCGTTGGCTGACCATCAGCCAGACATAAAGTGAGGCGCTCTATCGGGGGGACGGGGGGAACTTAGAATAGAGCCTCTTCAACAAGAGTGAGGTGGTTTGGGAATCTGATTAGGTAGGCTCCTTCTGGAGGTTTTTAGTAGGGGTGTAGGAAAATATTGATACAGCAATATATCGCGATATTTTCTGACACGATATTATATCGATATCGTGCTATCCGTGTCGCGATATTTTAAAATTTAAAGCAAATTATCAGTTGTATTTTATTTTTTTTTAAAACTTAATGGAACCATTAAAGATGACAGTAATTTTTGTAGTAAAATTAAAAGTATGACCACTAGTTGGTGGCTGTTCTTCGTTCCAGTGGATCAACTAGATCTAGTAATAAAACTGGATGTATTATGTTACATTTTTATAATGCTGTGACAGTTTTTCTACTCTTAAATTATGCTTTAAAAATCATAATATATGGTCTTACTCATAGTATCGCAGTACTTTGCAATATATCGCAATATATTGTATCATCTGTCCTGTATCGCTATACATATCGTATCGCCAGATTCTTGCCAATACGCAGTTTTTAGGCACTGAAACTCCAGGCTAGTTCTAGAACTTTCTGGGTGTATTTTATGTCCTCTCTGTCCTTGGAAAACCTTGGGATTCCTCTGGATAGTGTCTCTGAGGAGACGGAGTTCTAGGTTTCCCTCTCAGACCCGTCACCTCTGCAACCCGGTTTTTGATAAGTAGAAGAAAAAGGAAGGATGATCTTCAGAAAAATGTCAAAGTGAGTCATTTCCCCCGATAAAAATCACTTGTTATGTGACCCCAAATCCACATAAATCTGAACTGCCTCTGTTTGGTCTTTAAACTGCATGACTTCCCTCCTGGAGTGAAACGGTGACACTTCACAAACCCTGGCAACTAAACTTTTAAGACCTCCCACCTGTCGTTCAGGAGCTGGATGGTTAATGTTTAATCGATGACGACTCCGGTTGTCTGTCACGCAGCATCTGGAGGAAACTAAACAGTGAGCGGGGAAACCTGCAGCCTTGTTGTGTTCATCTCTGCAGCGTTACCCTCCACATCCTGCAGGTCTTCATCTGCCTTTGTTTGTCTCCCCTGCTGATTGAGATTTGAATGATGGAGACATTACTGTGCTCCTTTGCTTTTACAAATGCCATGAAATGGGTGTGCTGATGCATGAGATCCTGTTATTGTGTATCGAGGGAAGGTGATGGTGTTCATCCACACATAATCAGGTCGCTTAAAGCTGCGTGTTTTTCTGCATGATAAACAAACGCCGTGTGGCTTCCCACAGGTGCTGCTCAGCACTCCTTTACATTGAGCTGAATTCTAATTTCACTTGACAGAATCGGGGGTGGGCTACCTGAATTTACCTCTACCCGTGTCTAAATACACATATGTATGTCTGTTGTGGCTTTAAGGAGACGGGGGTTTGTGTAAATCAGATGCTTGCGGCTCCGTTGAGCTGCACACCTGAGCAGACCTGCATGTCAAGCAAATGCATCGACTGTCTTAAAGCTCCAAAGAGGTCAGAGATGATGATGAATGTTCTGCACCGAAGAACAAAACAAGCTGCCATGTTCCAGGCAGTGCGTTTGAAACTTTCTCTTCGTATCCTTTGCCCTCTCTGTGCGCGCAGCTTTTCATCAAACGCACCTCGTGTCCTCCTCTCTGAAGCAGACGACCTCTGAGAAATCATTCAGCAGATTTCTCTGCATCAAGAGTCAACCTTTACTCACACAAAGCTAATTCTTCAAGTCTCAGTTTTAGAGCCGTTGTTCTGTCAAGGTTTTTCTTTTTGTATCTGAAAGTCCAGGTTTGACCCAAGTCTTTTCCAAAACCCTGACAAGCCAGGTCTTTAAAATCAATCTTTTAACAGAGGGTGGAGGTTAAGAAGTATTAAAAGTTTTGACCAAAAATGAAAGTTACTATGATTAAATTGTCATTCTGACTTAGAGGAGCTTATCTGAGGAGCGAGGCCGGATGTAGGCATGGGCAAGGGGGGGCATTGCCCCCCCAAATTCCATGACTGCCCCCCAAACGTGATTGCATGCAGAAATAACACAAAAAAAACAAAACAAAAAGCCAAAAAATAACAAAAAAACAAACAAAAAACACAAAGAACAAAAAAACACAAAAAAACAAAACAAAAAGCCAAAAAATAACAAAAAAACAAACAAAAAACACAAAGAACAAAAAAACACACAAAAACAAAACAAAAAGCCAAAAAAGAACAACAAACAAAAAACACAAAAAAGAACAAAAAAACAAACAAAAAACACAAAGAACAAAAAAGGACAAAAAAACACAAAAAGAACAAAAAAACACAAAAAAGGACAAAAAACAAACAAAAAAACACAAAAAGAACAAAAAAACACAAAAAAGGACAAAAAACAAACAAAAAAACACAAAAAGAACAAAAAACAAACAAAACAAAAAACCATGATGCATTTAAGGGATTGGGGGGATGTGATGACCAAAAAATTCTTAGCATGTCCAGACTGCCCCCCCCTGATATTCTACCTGCCCCCCTTAGTGGGGCTGGATAGATCCGGCCCTGCTGAGGAGGATCCCAGATAAACCACGATGCCTTTATTTTGAAATAAAATTGGCTTGGGGAAATTTTATCTTGATTTCAAAATTGCAGCAGCACAAGAGTGAGTCCCGGGGACTCCCACAAGGAACTGAGAAGCCTTAAGAACTTTTGAGACATTTTGCAAACTCCTTCATGAATGCCATTTATTTCCAAAAATCAGTCAGATACATTTTTATGGAATCTCCATCAGGTAAACATAACTATTTTGCTTGATTCATATAGTTTTAGTACATCAATAATTTCTCATGAATCTGCACATAATTTCCTTCCTGCAGGTGGATCAGTCACACAGCATTCTTTGAATTTAGTCTCAAACGTGTCTCTTGTCTCGTCTTGTTTTGGAAAAGAGTGACTTGCCAACTCCGGGTTGGGAGAGAGGTCCTGCTTCAAGTGGAGGAGTTTAAGTATCTCAGGTTCTTGTTCACTGTGATGGACTGGCGACCCGTCAAGGGGGTCACCCCTTGGCCGCTGGAGATAGGCACCAGCTCCCCCCGCGACCCTCAGTGGAGGATGAAGCGGTTACAGAAAATGGATGGATGGAAGGTTCTTGTTCACGAGTGAGGGAAGGAGGGAGATGGACAGGCGGATTGGGGCAGCGTCTGCAGTGATGGACACTGAACTGTTGTGGTGAAGAGGGAGCTGAGCCAGAAAGATCGGACGATTTACCGGTCGATCTACCTCCCAATCCTCACCTGGTCATGAGCTCTGGGTAATGACCGAAAGAACGAGATCGCGGATACAAGCGGCCGAAATGAGTTTCCTCTGCAGGGTAGCCGGGCTCAGCCTTAGAGATAGGGTGAGGAGCTCGGACATTCAGGAGAGACTCGGAGTAGAGCCAGCCCTCTGAGAGGAGCCAGTTGAGGTGGTTCGGGCATCTTGTTAGGATGCCTCCTGGACGCCTCCCCAGGGAGGTGTTTCAGGCAGATCCTGTTGGCAGGAGGCCCCCGGGTCGACCCAGGACACATTAAAGAAAGTACATCTTCAACCTGGCCTGGGAACACCTTGGGGTCCTGCCAGAGGAGGAGACTGGAGAAAGGACGGTCTGGGACTCCCTAGTCGAGATGCTACCCCCGCGACCTGGACAGGTGGAAGAAGACGAGATGAGAGACGAGCTTTGTGAGAGATGGTCCAGTCTAACACCTGATCAGTCTAATTAATTAGAAGTTAAACGGCTACTATGTAAACTACGTTCTCTGAAACTAAACTCTTCCATCCATCCATCCATCTTCTGAAACCGCTCAGTCCTCCACAGAGGGTTGCGGGGGAGCTGGTGTCTAACTCCAGTGGTCAGGGGGTGAGAGGCGGGGGACACCCTGGACAGGTCACCAGTCCATCGCAGGGCCACACAGAGACGAACGAGACAAACAACCACACACCCACTCACACCTAAGGACAATTTACCAGCCCAATCAGCCTGACAGTTATGTTTTTGGACTGTGGGAGGAAACCGGAGTACCCGGAGAAAACCCACGCACGCACGGGGAGAACATGCAAACTCCACGCAGAGAGGCTGCAGGGCCGGGACGCGAACCCACGACCTCCTTGCTGCGAGGCAACAGTGCTAACCAACTGCGCCAACATGCAGCCTAAAATCTTCCATTAATTTAAATTAATTCACAAGAATATTTACTTATGTAGCAGATTCATCTATTCAATAAATGGTTTCCATTCATTCTCCTCTCTCTCAAAGGGAGATTATGTCCAATCTGCTGTCCTTCAGTTGTCTTAAAACTTGAAGACAAGCTTTCATTTCTGCTTGTAGGACTTCTAGATTTTCACTACATTTGAACCAAAATGATTGAAGGTAATTACAGATTTCTACATTTACAAAGAAAAAGTTTTGCTTCTTGTACCTTTTTGTGAGCCTGCAGGTTGTATTTAAAGTATAATCCAACAGAAAGACCAAATGTCAGATTAATAATCCAGCCCATAATTTCCCCTTCATGCAGAATTACATCCTGTTCTTCAGTTAGTTGTGATTTTAGACTCCTCTGGCTCTTAGAGCTCATGTATAGTTAAATATTTCTGGGAGTTAAATGGATACACGGAGAACGTTTTCCTCTCCTTTTAAAGGAGCGACAGGTTTGTCAAAGCGCCCGTCAGACAGAATTTTCCCCGTATGAATGTTTTCCACATCCGTGACTCTGGAAAAAAATCAAATTGTAAGATGAAAAGCTTTTGTCCTTGTTCAGAGTTGGGCTCTGTTCACGACGAACAAATTGGTGTTTAAATTGACACTTCTGGTGTGGATTTAAAGGAGATGCCACATGCTCTGATCAAAGGCGAATTCCCTCACTTTGATTAAGTCAGAACCGCGACAGACGGACCTGTGGGTCTTTCATCAGCAGCTTACTTACTTACAGCCTTTTGAAACACGAGCTCCGCTGAGGACTTTAGGCTCTATAAAGAGTTTCCTTTTTACATATTTGTTATTACGGGAAACCAATGTGGGGCACAGAAGCTCATCGCTGACATTTTTACCAGCGTTTGACGTCGAATAAGGAAATTAGAACTTTCTTCGTTAGGAGCCATTTGTTCTTTATGTAATGATTCTGAATACATTGGGTTTAATGATGAAGGACAATGCAACAGAGCTGTGAATATGACAGGAGGAACTGCAGGTTCTGACTGATGAGGAGTCCTGAGCACCAGGTATCAAAACTTAATGATAATAAATTTACTTCTGTTGACTTTAACAACAATTTCCAGCCAAAATCCTTCAAGATTCAAGATGTCATATTCACAGCAAACATGATCTCTACTGGGCAGTGAGATCCTTACTTTGTCAGCTCAGTCACATGCCTGAAACTGACATTTAACTTAAATAAAATAAGAGTTCTAATATAAGAAGTAAGACAGAAAAAAGTAGTTGAATATAAGGTGCAACTCCTTCCTTAAATTCAGAACAGCAGGTTTGTTTTACATAAAAATGTCACCATGTGTTTGATTATTTTATAGGAATTATACATTTCAGGGTTCCAGGTGATCAAACCTCAAACAATAACACAAACACACACATGGTAATTAAGAACATTAACAGTGAGCTAAGAATAAAACTAAGAACAATAAAAGGCAGTAAAGATAGAAAATATGAAGAATTATACTTTTATAATCATCTTTTTTCTGAAGAAGCGTAAAGACTGAGATGTTTGAGGATATGTTTTGTATTTAGTGCAAACCCTTTATGAAGTCATTGTGTAGATAATCAGTTGTGTACTGTTATCTGAAGGTTCTCAGTCTGGTGGTTCGACACCTGATGCTCTGCAGCCTCCTGCCAGAGGGGACGGGGATCAGCGTTGTGTCCCTGTTTGGTCTTATACGACGCAGGGAGCTGTATATTGTATCTTTAGAGGTCCATGATGGTGGGGAAGCTGTGTAGCGCGCTCTTATCAGCTGCAGAGCAGTTGCCGTACCACACAGTGATGCTCCACCACGCTTCAGCCTTGAGCTACGTTTATATTTCCAGCGGAGATGTTGACATGAAATCCATTCTAGATGTCAGTAAAAACCAATCACTTACTAAGAAATTAAAATAATGAATAATGTTTAATACAGTGAAATTACAGAGTGAATACATACTGAACAGGAATGTCTGAGTTTTGGGGTTTTCATAGATTTTCAAATAGATTCATGTCCTGTGACTGACTAGGCCTTTCTATCAGCGTTATTTTATTTTTCTGAAACCAGGAGTTTTCTGAAAACTAACCCAAATATCCCTTTAAGGGTCAAACATGTGAGTTAGTTTGCATTAACTGAGTTCTCACTACAGTTCAATCTTGGCTCGACCCGACGGAGATTTCTCTTTGTTTTCTGAAACTGAAATGAGTCACAGAATTAAATCTATTGACTTTTTTCTAGAGCACAGATGGTTATTTCTGCTAGCATCCTTCAGGTGATAGCTCAGTTAGAGCTGTGTTGGTGGAGGGATGGATCTCGGCTCCAACAGCTCCAAAAATCAAAATCAGTGTCCTCCAACAAAGCAACGTGTTTATCATCCAAAGAGATCAATTCAGCCTGCGACCGTCTGAATCCCTGCTGGTTTTAGCTAGCAGGGTGAACTCATCCTAACTACATGAGAAATACCTGAATAACACATTTTATTTTCTATTTCTAAATATGTCTAGACATTTTGGCACGTTACATTACGTTTTACAGCTTGGTTGGTGTAAAACCATATATTAGGTCAATCCTAACCCTGATCTGAGATCAGATCATCCTTCCTCCACACTTCAGGTATGAAAACAAGAAAAGATGTCCAGTTGTCTTCTCTCGTTTGAAACTTTCCAGATTTTCCTGGTTGACTGAGAATCTCCCAGCATGTTTTTAGCTGTGATTCACTTCACCAGAATCTTTCAGAGCATAACATTTGTCCATTAGGTTCTGACTCTGTCTGGTTCTGGGCCTCAGCAGCGTGTTAACAATACTGTTTCACTCCAACAGTATCACTGTAGCTGAAAAATAAGAGGAAAAGAGCAGTAAAGTGATAAAAATGCAACATCTGAAAAGTGTATCAGTACTCCGAGCACAAGCCTCCCTCAGGCTGCATTCATAAATATGTTATGATCCGGGCCGGCCACTACAGCCGTGATGGATATCCAGGGTGAAAGCGGCCGTGTGAGCGCAGCATGTAAAGAATCACTGGACTGGAGTTAACACACCATTAACTGAATCCTCAGGATGCAAACAGACTGGGAGAACGGAACCGGACCGGTCCGGAAATCAATACCTGCAGCGGATCGGTGAGAGCAAATGTTCACCAGAAGATCACTTCTAACACGCTGTGCATCATCTACTGTTAGTTCTGTTGAGTTAAGTTTACAAAAAACAAGACGACCTCCGTTACAGCTCAGCTTCTTCTCACAATTATGCACCTTCCTTCTTAAATCTGCAGTAAAGAGTTTATTTTGTCAGTTTTTTTCTAAAGAAATCAAACATTTTACACAATCTAAACAGCACGCTTTACGTTTAATGAAATATTTAAAGGAATTAAACCACATAAATATCACAGCCCTCGTTCCAGCATCTCACTCCGATGATGCAACACCTTAATTATGTTTCTCAGAAAAAACAAGACCAGATTTTATTAAATTCTAGCAACCTTTTTCTTTAAGTTTATGATTTTTATTTAGATGTAAGACAGTGCGAAGTACCGAGCTTTTAAACTGTAGTGAGAGCTTCATTAATGAACTCATTTCTCCCTCCTGAGGATTGTTAGGGTCTTTGTTGTCCTCGATCCCATACAAGAGGTTTGAATCACATTTCTGAAAGTGTAAATAGGGGTCAGATTCAAAGCTGCATTCTACATACTGGATAGTTGAAATGACATCTGTTTGCTGTTGTTTTTATTTTGTTTTGACAAATGTGGCCTCTGAAGAAAAGGATTAAAATATGCCATCTTTGTTAAAAGTGAATATTCAACATTAAACAAAGGAGGAGGTCTCAGGTTTTACATTTCTAGTACTAATAACAGTGCTTTGAATCTGATCCCCGGACAGTTTCACAGAAATCCAGACCTACAGGAATGTGACTCATTCATTTGTGTTTTCGTGTTACTTCTTTGATGGATCTTGTTCTTCACATGCTTTAAGGGTGTTCAGTATCCTGATGGCCTGAGGAAAGGAGCGGTTTGAAGTCTGGATGAGCCTTCTTCCAGAGGGTAGGGGTCCGTAGAGGTGGTGTGATGGTGAGAGGGGTCCTGCAGAATGTTTGACACATCGGCCTCTGCAGATGTCCATCAGGGCGAGAGGCACCTGACTGCAGACACAAGATGGCGGACAAAGATGGCAGACAGCCACTCTCGTACTACCGTACCGGAAGCGAATATCCTTTTTCTAGGTTGGCTGTGGGGATTTCAAGCAAGGTCAACAACCCTCCCCCTAACCTAACCCTAACCAATTCCGGTACGGTATACGGAGGTTGCTGTCCGCCATCTTTGTCCACCATCTTGTGTCTGCAGCCAGGTACTCTTGATCAGGGCTGGGAGTGGAGCACCAACGATTTTCTCTGCAGCTCTTTCTACTCTCTGCAGAGTTTTCTTGTCCTCAGCTGAGCAGCTGCTGAACCAGACTGTGATGCAGTGGGTCAGGAAGCTTTTTATTGGCCCCCTGTAGAATGATGTCATCATTTTAAGGTGGGATTTGGCCTTTTTTGGTCTCTAGAGAAAATGAAGACATTGCTGGGCTGTTTTGATGATGTGTTGGTGGACCAGGTGGAGTCATCTGCAATGTGCTGCCCCAGAAACTTTGTGCTACTCTTTCCATGACATTAGGCCCGTTTCCACTATCGGAACTTGGGTAATTTTCCCGGAACTTTTCGGCGCTTGAGTGTTTCCACTTCATCAGGCCGTTTCGAGAGGGCCGTCTTCAGGGACATTTCAGGGAGTCCCTGATCAGGGGCAGGTACTCGGATCGGCCCGATAGACTCGCGGAGTGGGAAATGTGGTTAACTCGTGCTGATTGGTTGTGGGATGAAGGAAAATGATGAAAGCAGACCACGCCGAGATAAATGACCTGTGTGTTGTCGGAGCTTGTAAAATGACCGTGTCTTCGAGGTTGGATTAGTTCGTCATGAAGTATACTCATCCTTCTGTTCATCGCTCCATCACTATGGATAAAAACAGAGAAATACGCCGCAACCATCGCTTCTTCGTCCATCGTTGATCTATTTATTATTCTCCACTTCCTTGTCTGTTGGCGCCTTTACGTCGATGCTGACGTCTTACAAAAGTTCCAGAAAGGTGGGGGCTGGAATGGAGACACGAGCGCTGAGCGGAACGAGCCAGCCCTCTAGGATTTACCCTGAAGGTCCGATAGTGGAAACGTGGCTATTATCATCAGCAGGAGGTGGTCACAGCTTCTTCTTCTGAAGTCCAGGATCACTTTAGTTTTTTCCACATTTAGGGAGAGGTTGTTGTTGGGACACCACCTGATTAAGTGCTCCACCTCCTGCATATCATCATTATTGGTGATGAGACTGACAAGTATGGTGTCGTCTGCAGATTTAAGGATGTGGTTTGAGCTAAACCTGGCAGTAGAGTGAAGGACTGAGCACACAGCCCTGAGGGACGCCACTGCTCAGTGTAACGCTGCTATAAGTTTTTTAAATTATTTAGCCAAAACTGTTCTAGTGTTAAAATAAATACAACAATTCCTGGTTGGAGTCCCTGAGGCTTTTAATTTGGAGGTCCAATGCTGAAAAGTGGAGGCATCAGAAAATGATACGAGCACGTGTTTAATTTCCTCTGCAGCTCCATCATCTGGTGATGATATCTGAAGCTGTGATGTGAAAATCTCCTGACAGATTCTGCTTTCATGAAAACCCATGCTCTTTTTTCTGAAGAACCGGAGTAAAAAACGTGTGTTTTATGTGTGTACACAAGGCTGTCTGCTCTTTACTGGTGGGTGGCTCAGCTTAAGAGTTTGTTTACACAAGTTGTTGCTCCCATGTGGCTTTTCTTCTCATATAAAAGCTTCCTGGAAAAACTCAATGTGCTTAAAAGCGAAGCCAAATGAGCAAACGCACACCGGCGATGTGTGTCTGCGGCGGCGTTCAGCTGCGACTCAGGATGATAAAAACAAACCATTACGAGGATTGTTTCTTTGTTTCCCAGATCCATTCGGTTTCGAGGGTGTGATTTTTCTCATTCAGTCAGTCACTGGAGCTCTGACTCACACAATAAAAATTCAAGCAACACTAATATCCTACTAGCCTGAACGTCCAACATCAGGTGAGGGAGGAAAACGAACACTTTTCCTGCTTCTTTCATTCGTGATTCGCGTGAATAATTTCTGACTCCTGCCATGTGAATCAAACGACACCAACCCGAAAAGGCCTTCCAGGTTCTGAGCGCAGTTTGAAATACATGACATAAAATAAGACATTTACATAAATTTTCAATGTCATACAAGAGCAGCCACAGAGGACAGCTTAATGAGAAGATCAGAGAAATGAACCCAAGGCTGTAGATGGAGGAGAAATGAGGCATTAAAACGATAGGACGTCTCATGGGCGCGGAGAGGAAGAGACAGCTCTCTTTCAGCTCCGTGAGCAACACAAGGACACTCGGCTTTAATCCTAAAAATCGCCCTGCGTATCCGTCTCATCGGCTGCCACATTCCCTGCATGAGGCCACTCGAGGAGCCGCGTTCAGCCGGCGCCGTTTAAAAGTTTGAGGAGTTCTTTCAGATCCAGCTTTGGCTCCAAGCCGTATTTATGATAGGAGATCAGTTAGAGGTGTTAGTGCTTTCATTTCTGAGACAGCCAGTTCATTTTACATTTACCTGAGCAGTTTATATTCAGGGTGAGATTCAGAGAGTTTTGTTTGCGTAATGAGGTTGATTTCCAGAACACCCGCTGACATGTTTTAAGCAGATACACGACTCACAAAAGTTAGAGATTTTTGGGTCACTGGTGAAGTTTCATGAACCCAAAATGCACTCCAACCTTTACAGGTGACCTTCCTGTAGGGCTGGGTACAGAAACTTGGTACTTCGACCGAAAACCTTCGGTAGGTACTCGTACCGAATTTTAAAAAAGTTTTTCAGTGCTAAACGTTGGTACTTTTACAAAAAAAAGTCCCTATAAATGAGCCGCTCCATTTAATCTCCGCCTTATTTGAAGCGCGGAGGAGATTAGCTTGTTTGCTCACACACACAGGTTGTGTGACACGGCCCCATCTCTCTCCTCTCAACTGTTGCCTGCAAACTAACGACGTTCGGGTTGAAAATGCTGAAAAAATCTCAAGTTTGGCTGCATTTTGGAAAAGTAAACGGGAACAGAACAACATGCAACCTATGCAATAAGATTTGTGCTGCGAAAAACAAGAATACCAGCAACTGGTCAAAGCAACTCATCGTGCATAGAGTTAACTAGCGAGCTGCAGCGTGGAGATTACAGTCTCCTGCAGTGGCGTCTCTATGGCATCTATAGCACAACTCATATATATATATATATATATATATATATATATATATATATATATATATATATGCATGCTCCGTGCCCCGTGTGTGTCTATTGGGAGCGTGTTGCGCACAGTGATTTTCAGATGCTCGTCTTTTAAACAGGCTGTGAGGGGCTGGCCCCTTTGCCAGAATTTCAAGAGGATTTAACCTCCTGAGCTTGTCAGTATCAAAGCAAAGACTTAGATATGATTACACAAATATTTATAACAGAACATCTTGGTAACAGAATGGGTTTTTATGCAGTATTAGTCTAAAAACGAACTATTCTTTCCCACTGATCCCCACAGCGCCATCTGGTGGCTGGTGGGGCCGTGACCCACCGGCCCTACATGACGCGACGCCACTGGTCTCCTGACTGCACTAAAAAAACAGACCTGAGTTCGCAGCCTTAATTCTCTGCTGCTTCAACAAAAACACCGGAGGTGTGTGAGGGGAAGACAACTGAAAGTCCCCGAGGTAAGATAAGTAAATAATAAAACCATAAAAATGCCAGGAAACAATGTTTTTGGTTTAATTTAAAATAAACTGTTAGTACTTTGTTTTTTTCCTCTCAAAATTATAGGTACCGAAAAGAGTATCGTTAAAGTAGAAGTAGTATCCACGAATATTTACGGGTACCTAGCCCTACTGTCATGTGACCTTCTCTAACCTTTGAATGCTCATGTCAAACTGTTCAGTGTTCCAGTTCTTTTTGCACAACTTCCTGTAACAAGGAGCCGAACGGCAAATTTCACAACAGCTGTTTGATCCATGAATCGACCAATAAATGTCCTGGATCCATTAGAACTGGTATCTAAACAGTTCTCCTGATCATGGTGGTCACATTATGAGACCAAGACCACACCTAGAAACTGACCAACACTATATATAAAACACATTTAGTTAGATGAGACTAAATGAAACCTTTTGGCCATCAGAGATGATGTTAGAAGGACATCATGACTCAGTGGCCTTCCATGTGGGATAGTGGCGTTCAAGTATCTTTTTTGCAAGATATTGTACTTCTGACTGACTCCTGGGCACCAAACAAAAATGGCTGCCCTCTGCTCCCCCAGGGGTGGGTCAAATGCAGAGAACAAATTTCACTACGCATAAATGCAAGTGTCCACAAATTCCTATTTCCTTCCTTTCCTTTCCACCTCACCACAAACATCTCCACTGAGGAGCATCGTGGTTACAGCATCATGGTGTGGGGTTGCTTCTCAGCAGCAGGTCCTGTAAGGGTAGAAGGTCAAACGAAGGCCCAAATTCCAGCAGGACATTTCTGCAAGAGCTAAACTTGGGGAAAGATTTCTTATCCAGCAAGACAACAATCCAAAGCAGCTGCTGTGTTTGAAGCCAAAAGTGCATCTACTAAATACTGACCTGAAGGGGGTGAATATTTATAGTTTCTTACGAGGCCGGATGTAGGCATGGAATTCCATGACTGCCCCCCCCCCCAACGCGATTGCATGCAGAAATGACAAATTTCAAAAATATTTAAGTGAAAAATGGTCAGAGTGAGCGCTCTCTTCCGTTTATCGTCATTCAAAGTAGCTACTGATGAATGACACAGAAAGAAAGAAAAACACAAAAAAGAATTTAAAAAAACAAAACAAACACAAAAAGAAAACAAAACAAAAAAACAAAAAATAAAAAAACACAAAAAACAACAAAAAACACAAAAAAGAATGAAAAAACAAAGCAAAAACACAAAAACAACAAAAAGAACACAAAAACAAAACAAAAAAACACAAAGAACAAAAAAGAACAAAAAACACAAAAAGAACACAAAAACAAAACAAAAAAACACAAAGAACAAAAAAGAACAAAAAACACAAAAAGAACACAAAAACAACAAAAAGAAAAAAAACAAAACAAAAAACACAAAGAACAAAAAACTAAACAAAAAACACAAAAAAGAACAAAAAACACAAAAAAGAACAAAAAACACACAAAAGAATGAAAAACAAAAGAACAAAAAACCACAAGAACAAAAAACCACAAAAAAGAAGAAACAAAACCAAACCTAAGCAGATGAGGTCAGCCTCAACAGGGCATCAGCCAGTGTCCTACTTGTTCCGTCCCAAGCCCGGGTAAATGCAGAGGGTAGGGATCAGATATGAACATAAATCTATGGATAGAGGAACTGATATGATGATGGTGTAGTTTTTGATGCATTTAAGGGATTGGGGGGGTGTGATGACCAAAACATTCTTAGCATGTCCAGAATCCCCCCCCCCCCCCCCCTGATATTCTACCTGCCCCCCTTAGTGGGGCTGGCTAGATCCGGCCCTGGTTTCTTATTTTATGGTATTTATTTTGTAGAAATCAGTTTTCACTTTGACATTAAAGCAGGATTTTGTCAAATATTTTGGCAAAGAAGCCAAAATGATGTTGCTCTTGATTGATTTCCCAGGGGGTGAGTACTTTTATAGGGACTATTTTCATTTTTCATGGCCGTGTCTGTAAACATGCTATCATGGTGGAGGAGCTTATTATTCTGTCCGTGCTTTCTCTGCATGATCAAAGCTTAATGGTGGCAGGATGGAGATAAAACAAGACTTATATAGATTAAAAACAGCTCCATTGTTATGATTGTAAGGCAGAAAATGAGACTGCTATGTCATTGTTTCTAAAAAAAATAATAATAAAAAGCTCTACTTCCAGTCCACAGTCTGGAGAAATACTTTCAAATGAGCTTCACTCTTCCTGACGCTGCGTTATAATCTTTTATTTTTCTGTAACTCTTTGAATGTAAATCAACCAAACACCAGCTTTAAACCCCAGTTTGTGCTCTCTGTGACTCATAATGAAGCTAAAATGAAGTTTACAGTTAATTGGATTCAACGAAACACAAAATCACGATGACTTTTCAGAGTTTCATCATGTGTCGGATCATTCTGCTGCTGGATTGTTTCATCTGTGCGGCAAAAGGTGTCGTTTGAAGAGGCAGAAAATAAAACGGTGAAACATTCCTGAATCCTGCATCTTTAAAGCATTTCAAAACCTTTCTTAAAGTGTGCAACCGCAGATCTAAAGTGATGCCAACACACACGTTCATGCAGAGTAAACATGTTTGCTGCGTGTCATGCTTTGAAGATTGAGCGCAGACTGTATAATTGACTTGCCAGTTTCCATGACCTGAATATGACAAAACGGTGTCGCCGTGCAGCTCAAACGGAGCCCGTGTTGGCGAGTCCTAAATTTATGCCGCGCGGCCCGAGTCTGCCTCCAAAGGTTCGGCTTACGCTGACTTATGTAAATGTAGCCGCAGCTGAAATCCCTCATATGAACACGAATGGTGACATTAAAATAACGTCACCCAGGAGTTTAATACCACAGAGGAGCTCCACCTCCACCTGCCTGAGCAAAGATAAAGAGGGAAGATGGTCAATAAATATTTCATTAGCTTCATTACTGCAAATTTATGGTGAGTCTGCCACTCCTGAGGAAAAACTCCCACCCAGCTGCCACAAGAAAAAGAGCTGAGTCATGAAACCCTACTGTTCGGCCGATGTTTGGGTCATTCTGGAGAGTCATTCTATCAGGTATTTATAAGGACTACACCCACCATGGAAAAGGCGCTGGAAAAATCTTGAAAAGTCTTCTTGAAAGAGCCTGAATTTGATTTTGACACAAGTGTCAGAACTCTGGAACTAGCTGCTGATTTATCATCGTTGGGGTGTGGTCCTTACTATAGATATATAACTGATAGAACACCTCTTCAACGTGACCCAAACATCCTCCAGACTGTTTCTCTGTGAGGAAATGAAACCACGTTCCAGAGTGAAGGAGCGGGACAGAAACGTGTGAAACCAGCACCTCTTCAGCAGAAAATCACAGTGGAGACGAGAGAAAATTACAGGCTGTTATCACTGAATTACACACCAACAGGAGCAGAGCCAGCAGGACGGAGGCTTTGTTTCAAACAGCCAGACATCAACAACGTCAAACGCAAATAATACTGACCTGATATCAACAACACGTCAACTAAAACGTCTGTTTGGTTTTAAATAGATACAGAATTATGTTATATATTATAGTAGTCGTCTTATACATGGTGTAACATAAAGGGATCATGTTGAAGTGGCGTTCTATCAGTTATTGATCCCACCCACTGGTGACATCATTAAAAAGAAAACCAGCAGGATTCCAGAGCAGCTCAGCTTGTCAGGTGGTCACAGGTTTGAGACCGCGATGTAACGCCAGAGCCCGGGCGGATCTTTCAAAACCATAGCTATCATATATAGAGGCTAGATATCTTACCCGCGCTGTTCGCCAATGGACCCTGATGTCCCTATGCGGCGGCCATCTTACCACAGACAGCTGCCCCCTTTCTTAACATTGGTGCCAATGGAGCATGTACTATTAAATAACTTGCTCAAATTTTAACCGATTTTCAAACGGTTTGGTTTGTTATAAACGTCAGAGACGTGGAAGTGAAATATATCGATAATGGTCAGGAAACTCATAAAATGTAAAAGTATCATATCTCAAGTCTTCAAAGATCCTTCCTCCCAGCAGCTGTTAGACTGTATAACCATCACGGCTCCCAACAAACTGCTTAAGTGTTTACATCCCTGCTGTATTTGTACACAGGGTACATGCAGGAATCTTGAAGTTAAATTCAAAACCTTTTCAAGACCGTCTCAATATTTTTTAATACCTCACCGCCATTCTGGTTATGCAGCAGCGTTCACAGAGATTCTGTTCAATCTTAACATTTCGATGCGTTCGTAATCCTCACCGGGAACACCAGAGCGTACATTGTGCTTTTGAACTTCTGCACCGCCCGCCCTGGTGCTCTGAGAGAAGGATTACTAACGCACCCTTTGTTTCCCGTTCTTTTTTAAATAAAAATGACTAAATTCACACGTTTACGATGTTTTTGGGACTCAAACTGTTGGACATGAAATTCAGATTTTTTGGTTCCAAAATGTAAGACTTTATAAAGCCGTGATAAGACTTTTTAATACTTTATAAGGGTCTTGAATTTCCCAAAATTGATTTATCACCTTTAATACTTTTCAAGACTCCGCGGATACCCTGGTACAGTTTTTTTTTTTTGCACAAAAATATTGCACATCCCTCATAATAAGAACCTTATCAGTTTGATAGTTCTGTGACTTTATCTGTTTATGACTTCTGATGATTGTACATTGTTTTACTAGTATCTATGCTAGTATTATTACTTTTTTTTGTGCCATGACTTTTTTGCTTTTCTATTTTACACAAATCTTTTTGTTCTTGTGTGAACTTGTTTTTTCTCTACTTGCCTGTAACTGCTGCTGGTGCACCTGAATTTCCCCACTGAGGGACGATAAAGGGCTTTTCTCTTCTTTACATACTGGTAATAAGGTTTGAAAGAAAGTAAACCGTTCCATTTGAGTGTTTTTGATCGCTCACCTTCCATCTGCTACCATTGAGAGCAGAACGTCAGCTGTCTGTGGTAAGATGGCCGCCTTGTAGCTATGCTGTTGAACCCCATATGAGACATCTAGCCTTTATATACGATATATCTATGATCAAAACATCAATTAACTTCTTAATTCAGCCGTTCTGACAGGCCGGTTTAAAATGATCCACGGTCCGGTACTGGTGTTTAGGAACCTCTGCTCTAGTCTGAGCCACAAACTTCTTAGTTTTAAACTGGTATGAAATGCAGTGGACAAAATACCAGAACTTTCATTCTTACAGGTTTCATCAATAATCTGGTCCAGTTTGGAATTTGACCTCCTCTTTTAATAAAATAGTAGCCGATGCTGTAGACTGAAGCTGTAACATTTGTGAATTTAAAGACTGGATAAAGCAGAAAATAAAAACAGCCACCAGTAAAAAACATCTGTGACTCAAATTCTGACCCAAAATTTAAAAAGCGACACAACAGAAATCAGAACAATTGACTTTGCTGATTTGAAAAATCCTAGTAGAAAGGATTGTTGGTCATTTCGACTCATTTGCTGCACTTAGACTGGTCCTGGTGAGCTTTGCATAATGGGAGAAATTACAGCCTCCAACACGGACTGCTGGCACTTCCTGGAAATCAAATGGCTCTCAGTGAGAGGAACAGACCTGAAAAGCTTAATGGAGGCACTTTCCTGTTCCAGTTTAGTTTCTTCTAAGAGTGTGCACTTTTTAAAGTTACAGGATGAATCATTAATTCTACCTGAAGGTCTGAACGTCATCAAACTGTAGAAGAAGGAAGTGAGTGCGTCGGACTATTCATGTCCCTACAAAGAGAACTTCAGGGTTGTTTTAATAATATTAAATTGGACGGACTGTTTTCTCTCTGTGCCGTTTGTTTCTCTCAGAGGACACCATCAGAGGACAAGATCTCTTCACCTTCACCTTGGTCCTCAGCGAGCTGCTGGGATGTTTCTGCTGCCATTATTTCCCATTAGTCCTTGACAGATGGAGCGTTTGTAGAATAAGACTCTGCAGAGAATCAGGTCAGCCCCAGTCCCTTTGTTAGCCCGAGCGCTGGGCTCCGGCCTCACACTGACTGACCTCACTGGACCGCTCGTGTGTGCACATTTTAGTTGAAGGTTACCTGAAAATGACTTTCAACGCTCCTCTCACTGTAAAGGTTGGTTTGTTTGAGCGTAAATTGTGAAAAAGCAAGAAAATAAAAAGTAGAGGCTTTCATGATAAGAGAGAAAAGAGATGTTTTAAGTGTTTAGTTTGTCGTAAGAACTCAAACCTGACATATGAGGATAAGGCCACGTTTGGGTCAAACATGTAGAACAAGGGGCTTCAGGTGTGAAGACATCCATAATCAGCTGATTATAGTACCAACCGAGGCCGGATGTAGGCATGGGCAAGGGGGGGGCAATGCCCCCCCCTTGCCCATGCCTA
>SSNR01000429.1:198651-295313 GCA_006937965.1 Callopanchax toddi | reverse complement strand
CCCCCCCCCCCCCCCCCCCCCATACTTGAGAGGTCATTTTGTTTTCTGCCAAATCAGGGCAGTTTAGAGCTTTAAGCTCCTTCTTTTGTGTAATAGTCATTTTTTTCTTGTCATTTAGTTTAAGGAGACTTGTCCTCCATTTTGGGAGCGCTTTAAGTTTTGTATGGTGCTTGTTTTTGTTCCTTTTCATATTAAATGTACTTATAATTACTCCATAACATCTGTCCACTGGTTTTATGTTACCTCCTAAACCTCCTAGCCCAGCCAGGATGTAACATTTAGCAAAAATTCACTATAAAATCATTTTTGCATTTTTTTAAATACAAAATTAAATTTATTTGGCCCCCGAAGACTTTTAACTTGGAGATTTTTGCCCCCATCTTGAAAAGTTTGGACACCCCTGCTTTACAGGATTAATGAAAAGCTCCATCTGCTGCTTGGATCCAGAATACCACGTTTGTAACTTCTGAGTCTCCGGTCCGGAGCCCTGAAGTCTCACAAAGTCACGTATCTCAGAGGGTTAGGCTAACCCAAAGTGGCTAGCTGTTATGCTAGCTCCAGAGTGTTTTTAGCTCATGATTCCTGATTTTTCCCATCTCTCCCTGCTTGAACAGCTGATTTCTTTGACTGAGTGATGAACCGCTCCAGTAGAAAGCAGTGAAGGCTGAGGAGACGTTTCTACTGGTAGAGTTAGGGCTTTCTGAGCAGAAACAATGCTAATGTTTTTACAGCAGTGACTTTAAACAGACACTAGGGGGTGCTAAAAACAAGCAAAAACTGCATAAATCTAGAAGGACAAACCAGTTTTAGCTGCCACCATAAAAGCATTGTTGATAAAACAATCCAAAGTCCTGAGTGTTCGTCCATCATTGTGTAATTATCTCAGAGCTAAGATGAAGGCTCGCTGAATGTTGGAGGTAAAACACTCGTTTCCACAGAGCAGATCTAATCACGGCTGCTGCGTCTGCATCCTGTCCTTATGTTTAAATAATGAACACTTCTCTCTTCGTCTCGTGAAACTCCTCATCCTTCCCTCTGTCTTGTTCCTTCCAGTTGATTGCAAATGAAATTAGCAACAATCTTCTTCTAACCTAATTTTATGAGCAATTTAAATTCAAGAGGCCCAAATTTGCAGCATGCTGGCTTCATTCGTTTTTACAAGAATGCTTAATCAGACACACACTCTCAGGACTGCTGTGGAGTGATTTTTCTCACAACTTCCCCTCACACACACACACACACACACACATCCATCCTTTTTAGCCCAATCGATTCATTCAGTTTACCTCAATGACACTGGGGCCCATCGGAAATATTCCACCTTTAAAATCTTCCTTCCTCTCCTCCTTAAACGCCGCTCCGGCTCGCTATGATGAATGATCGCTCAGCCCAATCAATTCTATTTAGATATGCTCGCCTCTGGAGAGGACGAAAAGGAAGACGGATGGATTTTTAGAGTTATTCAGCACAGAGGCCCAAGGTTATTGTTATTTGGGATGCTGGCCAGCCTGATATTTCACAGGCAGGTCAGACTTGGTAACTGTATTACTGGAGATTAACCTCTGGGAAAATACTGCTGTAAACAGAAGAGACCCGCAAAGGACGAGCTCAATAAACTGATGTAATTTAATTTCTCCAAATTAGTTTAGTTTTTTAGCACTAATTCACTACAAAAGTCATCTTAGGGCTCTAACACAGAACAATGATCTGAATAGACTCTGCTTTAGCCCAAGTACTTTCCTTATTTTGGGGCCTATGGCGTTTTCTAGTCTTCTGGGGTCAATCTGACTCCATAAGGCAGTGCGAGGTTAAAGGTGAAAAATATAAAAACAGGTACACTGTAAAAAAAAAAGTGATTTTTACAGTAAAAAACTGGCAGCTGTGGTTGCTAGAAAAATTCATTAAAAAATCCTGTGAACATTTTTACTGAACAAACCGTGTTTATCACAGTAATACAGTAGTAGCCTTGGAGCTACAGAAGAAAACGCTCTGTCTCCTTTGGCTTTTCATCTGGATTATTTCATCTAATTATGATTTGTTCAGAAAAGATTTTTACATGTTCACAGTATTTTTTACGGAATTATTCTGGCAACCACAGCTGCCAGTTTTTTTACTGTAAAAATTACTTTTTTTTTTACAGTGTAAATTTAAATTATGATCACCCAGTGATTACACCGTGACAAAAAGCAATGAAAAGGTTTCCTTCACTGCAAATTGTATTTATATGGAGGCAATAAGGGGTACAAAACATGTCATTATAATGTAAAACTAACAATAAGATCATGGTATTTTTAATAAATAATGTTGAACTATTTATTTAAACATCCCAAAAAAATTATTTATTCTTTTTTTGTAGCTTTTGTTTTGTTTAAGTGTAAAATGTTTCTTGTCTAAAATATTAAACTCTCTTTTTCTTGCACATATGACACTTCCAGAAACCTGAGTGAGTTTAAAGGACTTTTATTCTCTCAATGCTAGTTGTTACCATTCACTTACAGTGTTTTACGCTAAGCTAAAGCAGTACTGCTAACAGCTGGACTGGTAACTAATTGTCTTTGCCAACTTATCTAACTATGAGGAATATGGTAATAGACAAAAAAATCACTTTCTGGTGGAATATCCCTGTAATGTTGGTTAGTTTTTCAGGAAATCAGTTAAAAAAATCACCACATAGTAAAATAAGCAGTGTTATTGCAACACTTAAAGAGTTCATTTCAACACTGGGCCAGTGAACATATATGGTCCCGCCCTGTGTAATATTAAAGTTACTCTTGCCTCAGTGTTACATTTTCAGAGTCAATTTTACTCTGACTAGAGTTGATTTTTAGCTATAAAGTAAAACTCAAGTAACACTGACCATTGTCAATCAGTTTTTACTCTACAACATAAATAACACTGACAGTGTTATTTAAATATGACACTGCTACTTCTCTAGTGTTATTTGAAATCAACTCTCATAAATTACTCTTCATAAGTGTCAGATGTTTTTAGCTCTTCAGTGTAAATAAAATTATATTTCTAGACAGTGTTAATATTGAACTACTCCACTGTAGAGAAGTTGAGTTTTCTTGTGAATTGAGCTAAACCACTTCAGTTTTTTCACCTCCTGAAAATAAACAGATTAGATTTTACTAAAATCATTAGTTGATTGATAAACCATTTTAAGCTAAACATACATAAAGACATTCACACCTAATATCGTTTGTTAAAATAAATACTATTTTGATTTTGTAATAAATACTTACAAAAAACTATTAAAAAGGGAAGAAATAAAACATTTAAATGATCAGAAAAACATTAATTTTTTACAAAACAATTCAGGATTCCGCAGTCAAGTCAGTCAAAAGACGAGTAAAATAAATATTTAAAATTGCAGCAGCAGTTAAAGTCACTTTGACTAGAATAAAAACCCACAGCATTAATAAAAATCTGTTACAAACTGAAAACTGGACTCATCAGAAAAACATTCAAATAAACCTCCTAAACATGACATGAAGTCACATGAGCTGTAATTTGAGTTTAAACAACATTTATCATGTATGTCGCTTGTTTACAAATGTCCATTAATAAAATATTCACTCAGGTCTTTATTTTTTTACAGTCTGTGACATCATTAACTGTCTTTGGGTCCAATTTGTACATAAATGTCTTTAAACTTGTTTAACATTTTATGTAGTTTATCCAGTTTTTCTAATCATATTTCAGTTTTTTGATGCATTTAATGATTTACTTCACATCAAGTTTTACTCTCCGCTCATGGATCCATTTAAGCGCAGGGAGGAGCAGATCTGAACCGAAACAGGCCGTTTTATCAACAGAGGCAGAAATTTAAAGGCAGGTTTTCCTAAAGATGCAACAGAGTCAACTTTGTAAGATTCTGAATGAGCAACAGTTGACTCCTGAAGGCAGCAGGAAGTGAAGGCATTGATGCGTGATACCACAGCGCCATCGTGTGGTTGGTCATCACAATGGAAATTACAGTTTCATCTTTTTTATTTATTGTAAATTTAGATTTTTCATTTCTTTTGAGATCAGAATATCAGCTACTTTCCATTCAAAGAAAACAAATTAGTTTCATGATGATTAAAAAGTGTTTATTTCAGCCAGTTTCACAGTTTACACATTTACAGGATCTCATTTGTTTAAATATCTTCTATAAAGATAATCACAGACTTTAAATCTTTTTATACCAGAACCAATATTTAATTATTGATATATTTTTCTCCAGATATCAGAGCCTTCAGGTTAATAAAATCCACACACACGCTGAGCTGTTTACCTTTCATACTTCATTAATCCCACAGTGATGTGTTCTGCTGACTCGACAGGTTCTAAATGTCACTGTAAAAACAAAACCTGTGAACAAATAATGAACGTGTCTCTGACAAACACAACACAGGTGATGAATTACACTTTCATCAGCACCAACTTGTAAATTTGTCATTAAATAAAACATCTTCTGCTGAATACTGTTCAGAAAAATAATGTTTACATCCTTCAGGACGTTAAAGTGTCAGAAAATAGACACAGACGTTAGCAGATTTATCACCCAGAATTTTGCAAAAAGAGGACGAAGTTTCTTGTAGCATGTTAGTTGGTTAGCATGTGAGTATATTAATATTATAACTTATTATAGATGCACTGAGTACACAGCTTTCTATCATTTCAGGACCAGAATCGTCTCCAATCAGGTCAAATTTAAACCTAAATGTTTTAAAATGCAGTTACTCATTTTAATATCAAGATAACCGTTTTTTACACAACTTTCTGATGAATTTCACACCTTTTTCTACACATTTGAGTCAAATTGCTTTAATAATCTTAAAAGCTCAAGCTTTGACAACTACCATATAATAACCTGGTAAGCTTTTGGTTCTTTAGGTCATAAATAACTAAACACCTGATGTTTGTTTTTCTTGTTAGACCTTAGGCTCCATCATAATCCTTCATTATCTCTAACTGGGAAACTTAATTTGAACATTTTCTACAGATATGAGAAGAACTGGTTATTCTTTACATGATTATCAAATAAAAAAAATGTTCTTTTCTATTTGTCCAACATTTAAAATAATGAAAACTACTGAACTAGACTACATAAATAAGACACTTTAATGAATTCTATCTTCGTTTTAAGGGTCAGGCTGATTTTGAGGCTGTATATTTAAAGTATATTTACCATAAAATGTCTCTTTCAGTCCTGACGGTCGACTCGTGACTCCTGTCTGAGACCAAAGTGTGTTGCTGCCATCTTAAAACAGACCCAAACGTCTGAAATTCACATTCAGTTTCACATTACTTGCCTATTTCTGCAGAAATAATAAACTCAGACCTGCTGAAATGGGGATCTGTGAAAAGATCAATATCCTCCCTGCTATGGATAGCTCTGTGATCAGACTCAGTTTGGAGAAACAACCAAGCTAACAGCTAACAAACAATTCCAGTCACTGAATCTTTCAAACAGTTTATGCAAAAACAATTTCATCACCTTTGATTTGCCATAAATTTCACATTGTTCACACTTTAAAAAAAAAAATTATGACATTCATATGCAAAGAGCTACTTTCTACTGCAAAAAACCTCAAAGACTCAATGTAAACAACCACAAGGTGGCGCAAAAGTTTATAAAATATAAACGTTATGAACTTTTGAGTTGAGAATTGTTTGAAGGTGGCAAAAAACTGTGGATCCACTCAGCTGTTTCTCTAAAGGTGCCAGTTAAAAAGCTAACAATAGGATGTGAACTGTTCAGTTTCTCCACAGAAAACCACTTTAAGATCTTTGAACTTCTCCTTACAGAAGTCCGTCAGACTTGACCTGGAAGTGCTACACCGTGCTTCCAAAAAACTGAATTCCATGTGAATAACCACAGAATTCCATATAAATAACTTCAAAACTGTATTAAAATAACGTTCCAAATGACTGCTGTGAAGTTCAGAATGAAACCATTTTAAGACGACAGGAACACATTTTGGTTTTCACCGAGATGAGCCGTTAAGTCGTCAGTCCTGAAGGACATTAGATCTGTTTCTATATGGACTCTATTTCTCTGAACAGAGGCTGTTCAGGGTAACAGGTAAGGTGGGAATCATTTATAACTCTATCAGCAGGTTACTTTCTGTTAAAAACCTCTAATTTTCTTGAGGATTCACATTTAAATAGTCTCTCTTTTTGTGTATTTAGTCACTTCACCAGAAACAGCCCCTGATCCTGACTAAAACTGAGAATGCAGAGTCCATGACTGACATGAAAACAATCAACAAAGATTCTTCAGCAGATCAGTTTCTCTGTGGAAGCTGACTTTAAACGGGGAACAAGAAGAGAAAGGAAGAAAATGACGTGTGGCGGAGAGGAATCAGCTCAAATGAGAAGATACATATATAAAATGGGGGAATGTAGCTAATTCCTGTAAAGTATTAAAAACAAAGCTTTTTATTTTATAATGAAAATAAGCTTTTCTAAGTTGTTAAACATTTCTGAACCTGAGTGGTGGGAATAATGGGATTAGAATAAATTATAATCGGAGTTTTACTGAGAACAGTCTGATTTCTGGTGACGTGTTTTCTTGTAGAAACGTGTTTCTGATGATGCTGACGTAACGTGTTGATTTCATGAGTTTTTTCTGTTCCTGAACTCCTCTCTCTCCTCTGAGTCTCTTTGTTCTGAGACAACTTGATGACATCATCATCACCTCCATTCCCTTATCAGTCACTTGGCAGTAACACTTTGCACACTTCCTCCTCTTCGAAGTTTGGGTCTAAACCCAGCCTGTTCCCGGATGCTGCCGCCGGCTCCACAGGGTCAGGCTCCAGGTTCGCCGTCTCCTCCGCAAACGTCCTGCAGTTCAGGATGAGCGGCGGCAGAGGGATGCTGCGCGCCAGCTCCTCGATGTGCCGAGCGAACTCCATGGTCTTGAACTGCGTGACCTTGGCGAGCTCCAGCGTCTTGGCCGAGGTGACGATGGGGATCCTCTTGGCGACTTCAAACGCCCTCTGCAGCTTTTCTGCTCCTTCAGTGCGGAAGAACTCTTGGATGACCTTCTCCGTCTCCTTGAGGTGGCTGCCAACCATGAACAGGCGCGCCACATTGAGGATTATGGTGATGGTGAAGGCCACCAGGCACACGATAACGAAGTACACCCCGAGGCCACTGTCAGTGTAGGAGACGCGCAGAATCACCGTGTAGTTTCTGGTGGGACCGACGCCACTGGAGGAGATGCAGGTGTAGCGGCCGCGGTCCTCGAAGGACACCGCAGAGATGTTCAGGAGGCCGTTTTCATGGATCTGCCACTTCCCATCTTAAATCAAAGCACAAATAAAGTCCTATCAATCAAGGGATGCATATGTGGGATTTATAATAACTCATGAACATTTTATAGACATTAGAGTTATTAACACAACATATTAAGGATAAGACGAAACTCACAAAACTTTTTTTTTCTTGCTCTGTGAACCTTAAAATGTCAGGCTAAAATTTCAAAAGTCTGACATATTTTCTGGTGTATGAACTCACCATAATATGCACCAAAAATCAGCCTAAAAACCAGAACTGGTGCAGAACAGTAATCAGATCTATGACCTTAAAAACAGAAATGTTCATCCTACCTGCATCACGTCCTACCAGAGGCCCTTTGGAGTTGTACCACTTCACCTCATCCTGCTCTCCGGTCACGTTGCATTCAATCAGCATGCTGGATCCCTCCCTCACCACGATAAACCTGCTGGAGGGGACAGAGTCCAGCTGCACGGCGGACACAGCTTCTGACTCGTTGTGAGCTCCATCTGCTGTGCAGCCAGCCAGCAGCAGGGCCGCGAGCAGCGTCTGTGACAGGTGGAGATTCTCAGGTGAAAACATGGTGTGAGAGTTCAAACCTCACTTAGATGAGTAAAACCTGCAAAACAGGAAGGGTCGGTGTGACTTTTGACCTAATTCACATTACATATCTTATCAGTATCATTAGGATCACTTGTTAGTTTTTCTTAGGAGAATATTTTTAAAGTTATTTTCAATAAATATATCAGGAAATAAAAGATTTTATCAAATTCCAGGTTTTGTTTTCCCTCATCATATTTTAAAAAGGTTATTTAACTTATCTGTTTTACAATTTTACAATAAAATGAAAGAAATCCTCATCAAAACTCTTCTAAATCTTTAACAGAAACATTAGTTTGTTCCTTTATGTTGTGATACACAAGAAATAAAGCCACTCACAAACTATTTGTTTGAATTATTAGAATTTATGATCTAATAAAACACCTCTAGTTTATAAATTTGTATAATTAAAAGACGCCTAAGTGACAAAAAGACTTGAAAACTGAATCAGAAATATGCTGTTGGTGCTTTTTATCATATGGGGCGTCACAGCAGCCTAAGCTGAGTAAGCACTGTGGTTCTCTCAGGTAAAATCTAGAAGTTTTCCCAAACATAGACTCACCTGCTGCTGCTGCCAGCGGCCTAAACAGGAATCCTCAGCAGGCACAGACCTGAAACATTTACTGTAAATCACAAACTTTTCAGTGAATTCTTGGTTGTTTACTCTGAAGCGCTGAAACGCGCTCGCTTCTTCCTGGATCAGGTGAGTGAGTGGGCGGAGCTTACTGATGACAGCTGGTTTGGATTGTAGTTTTAAAACTCAAGAACTGCTAAAGCAAAACTTATATTAATGAACCAGATGTGTTAATTAAAACATGTATTATTTTAATATCATATTAAACAAATACATTTAAAAATGAAATTGTTTTTTTTTTTTTTTTTGTCTTTTGTTAGAAGTATTAATTTATGATTTATCTCTTTGTCTTTGCCTACGGGGGAGATTTAATTTATCTTATTTTGAAACTTCCGGTGAGTTTTTCTTCTTCTTCCGGTTGTGTCAAGCTGTCCGTAAAGAGACCAGTAGCTGGGTTGTGAATTTCAAATTAAACACCACCTATAAAAGAAGTTCACAGTTAAAACGTTTAACAGCATTTTATAGAGTATGTATTTACTTAAAATCAAATAAACTGGATATTATTTTATTTTCATCTCCATAATTAGCAAATTTGCGAAGACATCGTCTTGTTTGATAAATGAACATTCTGAGATGACTCTTATTTTGAAGGTGCTAGGCGAAGCTGTGGCTAACTGAGTGTAGCTAACCACAGCTAACAGTTAGATGTAACCTTTGAAAACAAAATGTGACGTGGCTAATCTTGTTGGACAGCGATAACAAGAAAACCTGAATCATTTAGCAGCACGCTGAAAACCTTCGGGTCATTTAAGGCTCAGATACAGAAGTTTAAACTGGATTAAAGAGGATAATTCATCATTTTGACTCCGAGAAGGATAAAAACAAGCAAGCTTTACGTTGCTAACAACTAAAGGCTGAGCAGGGACAACGGTGGGTTTTTGTTTTTGTGTTATTATTTAGTTAGTTAACTTTGCGAGTTTACTTTCAGCTCTATAAAAGACGATGTTGCTAATAGATTCTAAAAAGTTAATCAAACATGATTTATGGATACAAATATTTTTGCTTCTTAACAAAGTTCGTGATGTTTTGTGTCTTATTCAGACTGTGTGTGTGATAGGAATACTTTAGTATTCTTGTGTGTTGTTGACACATTTATTACCTCATTTAGACTCCAGGAAACCAAACAACAGCTGAAAATAGGTCTTCTGTTTTTGATTTGTTGTTGACACGTAGCATGCTGTGCATGAGACTGTTAACAGGATCATTAGTTTACCTAAAATAGTCAATAAGGTCACTTTTTAGCCCCAGTGTAGCATCGAACCTTCCAAACTTTAAGGATCACCATGCACTGATTGTCTTTGTCTCTCTGCAGGCATGTGCTGAGACATTTAGTAGGATCATGTCAGACAGTGAAGCTTCTCCTGCAGCAGCTGAAGGAAGGGAGGCAGCACCTAAGATGCAGGATGTTTCTCCTGCTGGAACACCTGACAGCTCCTCTCCATCCACACCTGACCTCTCCACCGACGTAGCCCCAACCAGGAAGGCCAGGAGGAAACCAGAGGTCACACCTGAAGCTGATACAATGCCAAAAGCAGAGGAGCAGCCAGCAAAGGTAGCAGTAAGGATGAGATTATTGGTTCACTAAAATAATACCATTAAGCATATTACTTATTTATATACTTTATTGCTTGTACTTTGTACTTAATGCACCTGCAGTTTTTTGCCCTAAAGTTATGTAATGAGACTGGATTTGATGATAGAAAGAAGAACGATGCTCTGCTGACAGTAAAATAATCAGAATTATTCTTTGCTGAGTGGCTTTTATTTTGTTTAATAGTTAAAACACCTGATAATTCTCCACCTGTTCTCATAGTGTTTGTTGTTTTTCTCTTTTTACATCTTCTCTTTTCGTCTTGTTCCTGGACAGATGCCCAGCGAGTCGACGGTCTCTCAGGGTGGTTGGGGATACTGGGGCAGCTGGGGCAAATCCATTCTGTCCACAGCAACAGCTACTGTGGCCACTGTGGGTGAGGATCACTGCAGATCACCTTTCCTTTTCTTTACAGTACTGCATTGTTTCAGTTTAGGGTTTTTTGCGGAGCTGCTTCGTGACACAACCAGAGCCGTTTCAGAATAAGGCCTGAAATGATTCATGAAATGATTCATAGCAAGCTGAGCCAAAGAGACGAGTATTTCCAGTAACGATTCATCAAATAATTTGAATAATTCTGTCACAAAAATACTTTGAGTTGCTGCTCAGTGATCACATGTTTCACGGGGATGGTTATAAGCTCATTTTCAGTGCAGCAGCGCCACATCAATGACTTTATTCAAACAACTGATGTGCTTTTGATTAGAACTGGATTCCCTGCAGTCAGAGTTCTTTATTTAAGGAAGGGAGGAGGAGAATCAGACCTCTCTGCTCTACGTGTTTAGAATTGTAATAAAAAGATAAATCTTTACGAACAGGTTCTGCTTTGAGGTTAAATTAATTCTGTTTTACCAGCGTGAACTCGTTCCTTTTTTAAAATCACAAGTAGTTTCCAGCATAAAGGACTCGCCTGCCTTCAGTCTGATTTAGTCTTAAAGGTTTCCATAAGAACGACAGAAGGTTTTGGGTTTTGTTCTCAAACAGACCAAACATGGAGCTTCAGCTCTTTCTCTCGAACAGCTGAAGCTGGGGACGGATAGAGGTGAATATTTATAGCTAAGTAATCAAGAACTTGATGGATTATTTGATAAAATACTTGATTACTAAAATACTCTGTAGCTGCCACCCTATTCTGAACTCTAAATTGCTGAATTGACATTTTTCTTTCAACAAATCAAATCCTCATTTTTTATAACCAAGACAATAAAATAGAGATGATGGTTCTGATGTTGACAGTCTGAAGGTTAAATGATAAACTGGCTGATTTGATGAACTTGTCTGGTGTCTGTCCAGGCCAAGGCCTCACCCAGGTGATCGAGAAGGCGGAGACTTCTCTGGGAATCCCGAGTCCGACCGAACTGTCTGCTCAGACGGAAGAAGAACAGAAACAGCAGGGTCAGAGAGGTTTGTGGTTCAGAGAAATCAACCTTGGCTCGTTGTTTCATGTCGTTTAAAGGTTTTAGCTTCTCTCCTGCAGGCGAGGCCGGCGGTGAGACGGAACGAGCTGAGAGCGATGAGTCGTCAGCGGTGGGGAGTGCAATGGGAATGTTGTCGTCTCTCACCAGCGTCGTCCAGACCACAGTAAGGAGATGTTTAATGATGGCAGCGACCAAACCAGTAAAGGAGACTAAACGGAGCTGTTCGTAGGGGAAGACGGTGATAAGTGGAGGTCTGGATGCTCTGGAGTTCATTGGGAAGAAGACCATGGATGTGATCGCAGAAGGAGATCCTGGCTTTAAGAAGACCAAAGGTCTGATGAGCAGGAACGCCACTCTGTCTCAGGTGGGTTCAGGTTCAGTGTTGGATCTGATGGGGTCACTTTTAAGGACTTTCTGGTCCCTGTACAACCAAAACAAGACCTGCATCCACATTCTTTACAGAGTCAGTGCAGGTTGGACTCCTCTAGGCCTGCCCCAGGTCTCTGTGGTCTTTATAGACAGAATCTCAAGGTCCAATCATGGAGAAGAAGGGGGTCCGGTTTAGGAATCTCAGGGTCTCGGCTCAGCTTTTTGCAGACCATGTGGTTTTGTTCTTCAAGACACAACCTTCAGCGTGCACTGAGATGGTTCACAGCCAGGATGAGAGTCAGCTCCTCCATGTCTCAGGTCCTGTTCCATGTCTCAGGTCCTAGTTCCATGTCTCAGGTCCTAGTTCCATGTCTCAGGTCCTGTTCCATGTCTCAGGTCCTGTTCCATGTCTCAGGTCCTAGTTCCATGTCTCAGGTCCTGTTCCATGTCTCAGGTCTTGGTCCCATGTCTCAGGTCCTGTTCCATGTCTCAGGTCCTGTTCCATGTCTCAGGTCCTGTTCCATGTCTCAGATCCTGGTTCCATGTCTCAGGTCCTGTTCCATGTCTCAGGTCCTGTTCCATGTCTCAGATCCTGGTTCCATGTCTCAGGTCCTGTTCCATGTCTCAGGTCCTGTTCCATGTCTCAGGTCCTGGTTCCATGTCTCAGGTCCTGTTCCATGTCTCAGGTCCTGGTTCCATGTCTCAGATCCTGGTTCCATGTCTCAGATCCTGGTTCCATGTCTCAGATCCTGGTTCCATGTCTCAGGTCCTGGTTCCACGTCTCAGATCCTGGTTCCATGTCTCAGGTCCTAGTTCCATGTCTCAGGTCCTGGTCCCATGTCTCAGGTCCTGTTCCATGTCTCAGGTCCTGGTTCCATGTCTCAGGTCCTGTTCCATGTCTCAGGTCCTGGTTCATGTCTCAGGTCCTGGTCCCATGTCTCAGGTCCTGGTCCCATGTCTCAGGTCCTGGATCCATGTCTCAGATCCTGGTTCCATGTCTCAGGTCCTGTTCCATGTCTCAGGTCCTGGTTCCATGTCTCAGGTCCTGTTCCATGTCTCAGGTCCTGGTCCATGTCTCAGGTCCTGATTCCATGTCTCAGGTCCTGATTCCATGTCTCAGGTCCTGGTCCCATGTCTCAGGTCCTGTTCCATGTCTCAGGTCCTGGTCCCATGTCTCAGGTCCTGGTCCCATGTCTCAGGTCCTGGATCCATGTCTCAGATCCTGGATCCATGTCTCAGGTCCTGTTCCATGTCTCAGGTCCTGTTCCATGTCTCAGGTCTTGGTCCCATGTCTCAGGTCTTGGTCCCATGTCTCAGGTCCTGGTTCCATGTCTCAGGTCCTGTTCCATGTCTCAGGTCCTGTTCCATGTCTCAGGTCCTGTTCCATGTCTCAGGTCTTGGTCCCATGTCTCAGGTCCTGGTTCCATGTCTCAGGTCCTGTTCCATGTCTCAGGTCCTGGTTCCATGTCTCAGATCCTGGTTCCATGTCTCAGGTCCTGTTCCATGTCTCAGGTCCTGTTCCATGTCTCAGGTCCTGTTCCATGTCTCAGGTCCTAGTTCCATGTCTCAGGTCCTAGTTCCATGTCTCAGGTCCTGTTCCATGTCTCAGGTCCTGTTCCATGTCTCAGGTCCTGTTCCATGTCTCAGGTCCTGTTCCATGTCTCAGGTCTTGGTCCCATGTCTCAGGTCCTGTTCCATGTCTCAGGTCCTGTTCCATGTCTCAGGTCCTGTTCCATGTCTCAGATCCTGGTTCCATGTCTCAGGTCCTGTTCCATGTCTCAGGTCCTGTTCCATGTCTCAGATCCTGGTTCCATGTCTCAGGTCCTGTTCCATGTCTCAGGTCCTGGTTCCATGTCTCAGATCCTGGTTCCATGTCTCAGGTCCTGTTCCATGTCTCAGGTCCTGTTCCATGTCTCAGGTCCTGGTCCATGTCTCAGATCCTGGTTCCATGTCTCAGGTCCTAGTTCCATGTCTCAGGTCCTGGTCCCATGTCTCAGGTCCTGCTCCATGTCTCAGGTCCTGGTTCCATGTCTCAGATCCTGGTTCCATGTCTCAGATCCTGGTTCCATGTCTCAGGTCCTGTTCCATGTCTCAGGTCCTGTTCCATGTCTCAGGTCCTGGTCAATGTCTCAGGTCCTGGTTCCATGTCTCAGGTCCTAGTTCCATGTCTCAGGTCCTGGTCCCATGTCTGAGGTCCTGGTCCATGTCTGAGGTCCTGATTCCATGTCTCAGGTCCTGTTCCATGTCTCAGGTCCTGTTCCATGTCTCAGGTCCTGTTCCATGTCTCAGGTCCTGGTTCCATGTCTCAGGTCCTGTTCCATGTCTCAGGTCCTGTTCCATGTCTCAGGTCCTGGTCCATGTCTCAGATCCTGGTTCCATGTCTCAGGTCCTGTTCCATGTCTCAGGTCCTGGTTCCATGTCTCAGGTCCTGGTCCATGTTTCAGATCCTGGTTCCATGTCTCAGGTCCTGGTTCCATGTCTCAGATCCTGGTTCCATGTCTCAGGTCCTGTTCCATGTCTCAGGTCCTGGTTCCATGTCTCAGGTCCTGTTCCATGTCTCAGGTCCTGTTCCATGTCTCAGGTCTTGGTCCCATGTCTCAGGTCCTGGTTCCATGTCTCAGGTCCTGTTCCATGTCTCAGGTCCTGTTCCATGTCTCAGGTCCTGGTTCCATGTCTCAGGTCCTGTTCCATGTCTCAGGTCCTGTTCCATGTCTCAGATCCTGGTTCCATGTCTCAGATCCTGGTTCCATGTCTCAGGTCCTGTTCCATGTCTCAGGTCCTGGTTCTTGACTGGAGAAAGGAGGACTGGTCCCTCCAGGTTGGAGTGAGTCTTTTCCTCAGGTGGAGGCGTTCCAGTATCTCGTCGTGTTCCTGAGTGATGATAGGCTGGAGGATAGACGGACCGATGAATCAGGTGTTGCTCCAGGGAAGAAGGAGCTGATCTGAAAAGCAAAGCTCTTGATTTACTGGTCTGTCCATGCTCCTCCTATGGTCTCCAGATCTGGATCCAAGTGGCTTCAATGAGCTGCTGCTCCTCCTCCTTGTCAAAAAACCCTCAGTTGAGGTGGTTTGAGCGTCTGATTAGAATGCTTCCTGGTCTCCTCCCTCTGGGTGGAGACTCCAGAACCAGCTGGGAGTCTTACTTCTGTTCCTGATCTCTGTGTGTTTCTCAGGTGTTGCGGGAGGCAAAGGAGCGAGAGGAGCTTCAGACAGCTGAGAGCGAGTCGTCGGACTCTGAGAAGAAGCTGGTTGCTCACTACGGGATGATGTTTGATGAGTTTCAGGGTCTGTCGCACCTTGAAGCTCTGGAGATTCTGTCCCGGGAGAGCGAATCAAAGGTACAGCTTCAGTCGTTCATCTTTTAAAGGATGTTTTGAGTGGCGTTCTATCAGTTCTATATCTACAGTAATGACCACACCCACTGGTGACATCACTCAAATTGAGTGGAGGACAGGAAGTAGTCCCCTGATTGGCTCTTCCTCAGTAGGACGTCACAAGTCAGAGCTTCTAATAAATATGTTGTGATGAAAATCCCCCGCGGTTTAGTTTTTTCCTGACCTTCTTTGTGTTTGGACGTTTAGGTGAAGTCAGTGCTGACGACTCTGTCAGGAGACGAGCTGCTTCAGCTGAGGGAGGAGCTGGACCAGATCAGAGACTCCTTCTCCATGGTGGAGTTTGACGAGGAGGAGGTCGATGAGAACAAAGGTAAAACATCCACAGAAGTGTGACGACATCATCTCAGACGTCACAAAAGTTAAACCGGTGTGTTTTCTGATCTCAGATGAAGACGGAACAGAGTTTGAGAAGGAGCTAACAGAACTCCTGGAGGGTCTCAGTGTGTCCGCTACCGCTGACAAACTCACCAAGGTACTCACATTACTCGGTTTTAAGTCAAAAATAAACGTCAAAATAAAGAATGAAAATTGAATCGAGTTTATTCTAAAGCTCCAGTTCACAACAAGTCATCTCAAAGTTCTGAACAAAGCAACCAATCCAGATCCTTCAGGTCCACATTCAGACCAGCTGACTGCAGTAAACATGACTCAGTTTTAGTCAAATCACACTGAACAAAAATATAAATAACACTTTTGTTTTTGCTTCCATTTTTCATGAGCTGAACTCAAAGATCTGGAACATTTTCTACAGACACAAAAGACCCTCAGATATCGTTGACTAATCGGTCTAAATCTGTGTCTGAACCCGACTCAGCCCGATCAATTTACCTTATTATTTCAGGCTCAGGTTGAAATTGAGAACTCTGATGCTGCTTAGACCTAAAGAAGGCCAAGAAACCAAACTAAAAATACACAGTGATGCGTGAAATCCAAAAGATTAGATATGAAATGTAAAGAACAGAATCTAAACGAGGATTCCTAATCGAGAACGTTAAAAAATGCAGCCTGAAGAAGGTTGTTCCTGACTGATAAATTAACCCCACTTAGATTATTCTCTACACTTAGACTAAAGCCAGATTGAGTTCACCGTCTGTGTTAAAAGAAACCGATGAAAGTCACGTTTCTGTCCTTCAACAGGCCTGTAAGAACACCTGCAGCGCCGTCAGTGACCTGAACAAACCTCCGAGTGAAGACGAGAGCGACGAGGAGGTGAAGAAAACTCACTCTGTGGAGGTGAGTCTGTATTAATGTCACAGAAGGAAACTGATTCTGGTTTATGTTTCTTTAATTTTCCCTCCAAGCAGCCAAACTTTCCAGGAAATGTTTTAATCATCATGATCAATACTGGAGTCCTCCAGACTTTCAGCATGTTTCTTTGGACTTTGGCTGATTTTTCAACATTAGTTTCATTTCTAATTAAAAGTAAGATGATTGGAAACTGAATATAAAGAGTCAGGGATGATTTTAGACGCTTTTTTTTACAATTCCACACAACAAAGATCTGGTTTAAATGCAAAGCTCTGAGGATTACTGTGAAGAACATGTAGATGAAACTTTCTGGGGATTGATGCAGTGAGCCAGGAGACCCATAAATCTCCAAAGTGTTTGTGTGTTTTGTATGTTTAGATTAAAAATCAGTCACGTTTTTTCCTGTTGTGTTGAACTGGTCAGGAGATTCACGCTGCAGCCATCAGGAGCCTGGCTGAGCTGACTGCTCGATCCATTGAGCTTTTCCACAAACTGGCTGAGATGATCCTGTTCTCAAACAGCTGCACCAGGGCCAGCATCCTGTCACAGTAAGACATACCAAGACTTCCTGTCTCTAGTGGGACAACTTTACTGTAAACACTCAGTTTGTCTCCCGTCTGTCTGCAGGTTAACTGTCGGTCTGTGTAAAGAAATCTCACTACTTTCTAAGAAGTTCACTTCCTGTTTGACGACAGCAGGGGTAAGTAGGCGGGCTTTAGAACACGTTAGTACACAACACTTTAATACTTTTAAGTGTGTCTCTGGTATTTAGTTTTTAAATTATTTCCCACTGCCAAAGGGATGAAGTGTCTTTCTCTAACATGTACTGGTTTCTACTGAATTTGGAAGGATTTTGGCGTCCCACAGGGATCGGTTCTTGGTTCTCTTTCCTTTATCCTTTACTGGTAACAGGTGGTGTATGATCACTAGCAGAATATCTCCTGAACCCCATGGATGGATTGCAATGAAGATGATTATCACATGAACATCTACAACTGATCAACTCTTCTGATTCAAGATGGCTGCCACACCTAAATAAACTCAAAACATCTATAAGTTATCCAAAAAGGGTTTTAAATAAAGGCAACTGGACTTATTTGGTTCTTTGAAGACGTTTCTTCTAGTGATGCGCGGGTTGTCTTTTACCCCGCGGGTTACTCGCGGGTTGGGTTAATACATTTGTACCTTCAGTGCGGGGCGGTTTGGGGCGGGTTCAAATCAGCGGTTGCGTTATCGGAAAAATTTTTGTCCGTCCATCGTCTTTCTCCGCATATCCGAGGTCCTCCGGGAATCCTAAGGCGCTCCCAGATCAGCCGAGAAATACATCCCTCCAGACAAATTTTCTGTTATTGTGTGTGTGTGTGTGTGTGTGTGTGTGTGTGCGCGCGCACAGGCCCACGCTGACAGCGAGCGTCTGCGGCTGTAACGACAGGCTGAGAGACGTCCGTTTCTCGCTCTGTGATCGCTGTGACCTCATTTATAAAACGTATAAAACAAATAAATATGTTTATAATTTATTATATTTTATATGAAATTTATAAAAAACTTAAGTTAAACAAAACTTTTTTGGGAGATGGTCAGACTAAATAAAAGCACTTTCAGTCAATATGACGTGTTTTTAATGAGGCGTGTTCTAAAAATAGACGCAGAGATGCGTTGCTGTTTGGTCAGAAGTTTTCAAACGTGCAGGACCCGCCGGTCGATCAAAACCCTGACATCACTAGTTTCTTCCAAAGAACCAAATAAGTCCAGTTGCCTTTATTTCAAACCCTTTTTTGGATTATCACGACCTGATGACTGACAACCTTCACCAGCATGTCTATCAGTCAGTTCACTTTACAGATTAGTTGCCGAGTCTTCACACATAATTCATAATTCATCTCAACATGAGATTATCTTAACTGTTGAAATGAAAGTCAGCTGCTTTTTTCATTGAAATGAAATGTTTGTAACTTGTTTCTTTTTGCAGTTTTGTTTGTTTTTATAAAGGACCAAACTTATTTTATGATTTCTAAATTTTCTCTAGTTTTATTTTGGTTGTTTAAGTGAAAAATATTCTAAACTCTTTTGAATAAACAGGCTGATTTAAGTCTGAGTTGTTCAGATTTCTTCATTCTGCTGATTATTTTTTCTAGGGATGTCCCGATACAACTTTTTCACTTCCGATACGATACCGATATCGCAGCCTTCAGTATTGACCGATACCGATATCAATCCGATATAATACATAAGAAAAAATGACCACCTGCTTCAGTTTGAGTGTTCAGAGTTTCATCCACTGCCCAAAAGAATGAGATCATTGCTCTTAGTGACCATAAAAAACAGTACAAACAAAATAAACATAACTTTAATAACAAGCCGAAAACAAATAATAGTTGGTTAACTAAAGGGCGACTACAATTTTAACACAGACGGCTGATATCGGAGATTTTTGATGCAGTCTGATATAATCCGATATTGCATTTTGGAGCCGATATCTGATATTCCGATATCAATATCAGGACATCCCTAATTTTTTATATCTATATGCTTGTAAGTTTAACACCTAATGTGTGCTACTGTCTTTATATAACAGTTTCCTCTGGTGCCTAAATGTTTCCTTTAATCTAAATGTGATGTTTTACAGTCGAAGGAGAAGGGGGACGTCCTGAACCCGCTGATAACAGGAGTCTTTCTTGAGGTTTGTCTCATTTCACACATGCACAAATATTCCAGCAACGTTTTCTTGTGCTCCCAGAATGACTTGCATGTAATAATGTGATTCTTTCATTCTGCTGCCTGTTATATTGGAACGGTGTTCCAGTCCTTTTATATCCACCTCCAATTTTCTGATAGAAGATACTAGATGAGACACTTGGACCACTTCCTGTCTATGGCGCAGACTCACTCTTGTATCATCCTTTTACCTAATTAGGTCTAAATCTGATCTAATTGATCAGTGAGCAGTTTGTTTGGTTCATAATGTAATGATGTAAAATATGCGCCATAGAATTTAACTGTTTTAGATTTTATTGGACAACACTTCATTTTCTGGTTCAGGTTCTCGTTACTTTTCAGTTTCTGAAAATTATTTTAACAAATAAAAAAAAAAAGTCTGTGTAGTTGTCTCTCATTCACCTTGACTGGTTTTGGAGTCCTGCAGGGATTGATTCTCGGACTCCTTTTGTTTATTATGTAACCTTTAACCAAATATCTCCTGAACCACAAGATGGATTTTAACGAAACTCTCAGAAATGTATGATTACATGAACATCTATAACTGGTTAACTTTGGAAGTCAACCCAATTCAAGATGGCCACAGCTAGTCAACAACACAAACGTCTGTCCTAAAGTTAGTATCTGAGTCATTCACAACACTAAGAGCTAACGGATTGCACGAGATCTTGCAATATCAAGTGAAATACACCAAGATTTTACCTGATTGGACTCCAGTCTGCAAAGTGCCAAAAGAATTGATTTCTGGAATTTTCTGAACCAGTTGTATTGCTACTATTTCACAATCCGTATTTAGAAATGTCTCCCAGATGCTAACATGTTGTCCTTCTCCTGCAGGCGTCCAACAGCGCATCTTACATCCAGGACGCTTTCCAGCTCCTCATGCCGATTCTGGAGATATCCCACATCCAGAGGAGAGCCGAGTCCTCAGAGCAGTGACCGGATGACCTCTCTCTGCTGTCACCATGACGACGGCACTTGAGCACCCCAGCACAGAACGGCCACATCTTTAAAACATTTTAATTAACTTGCATCAGTTTCTTCTCTGTTGAGAAAACTTCACACCAGAGAAGAGAAGCAGGTTTCTGTCAGTGTTAATATTTTTGTATGTTGGTGTTTTGTTTGTGTTGGTGGATGTATTAAAATCCAAACTAGGGAAGATCTGGATCTGGATCTGGATCTGGATCTGGATCTGCCAACTCCTAACAAACATAAAGTCCCACTGGAATGGATCTCATGTAAAGATCTGTTATAAATAAAAAAAATACACGATCATTATTTAATTTTTTATGTGCATTTACAATATGAAATTATTGGAGTTTAACAGCCGCGATGTTTTTAATATTTGGTAGAAAAGTAAGGAAATACGAAAAAAGAAAATGAAGTAAATGTGAAAATTACAAAACAAAAAATTTAAAGAATTTTTTTTTTTTTTTTTTTTTTTTAGAAAATCAGCTGTTGATAAACAGAATTCTAACTAAATACCCTGGAATGAATTTTCTGTTTTATAGTTGGAGATGAATTTGTAGATGATGAATCTCTGGATCAGGACAACATGATGAAATCTACTTTTTATAAACTTCAGTTGGTAAAATGAAGGTAAAGGAATAAAATGGGTAATAAATGCATATTTAAAAGTCATAAAGTAACTCATGTTCATATATATAAAAAATATTTACCTATATTAAAAGTTATTGTAAATATTTCAACAAGCTTTCTGAAATAAATTCATCAAAATCCTGTTATTTACATCTTATTTTTGATGGTTCCTTATCCAGCACATTGTTTTCCTGAACTGTTCAACTCGGCCACTAGCGTGTGACTGGTCTGGGGTCAGCATTTTCACATGACAAACGGGAATCAGTTCATATAACTGCAGATCCTCAATCAGCTGTTCAAAGACAAATTCCTGCTCGATTTGCTGTTTGGCTTCATTTCTTAGCGCTATACACACACACACATTGTACTATACTATTACTCGTTTTGATTATAAACAATATCTTTAGCTGGAAATGCACTCTAACTCTGGAAATCTTCACGTTTCAAATGGAACCGGAAATGGTCCCACGAGTTAATTTTAAACCGGAAGTTCTACTAAGTACTCTGTGCATAAAGCCTATTTACTTCATTCATCATCTCTTTACCACTATTTGTACCATTAGGCTGCAGCTGTCTCAGGGTTTTCCCCTCGCTCATTGTGTGCTTTACCTCAGGAAGTCGTTCAGATGTTTCACTGCTGAGAGACAATGCCAACTAGAATACCATGGACAGACAAACAGATGGCAGTAGAGGTTAAATATGTCTACTGTGAGGCTGTGGCCTTCAGTAAAGCCTGCACTACATCATCAGAACCCTCAGCAATCAACTTCATGCTTTTCTCTTCTGAATAATTAAAAACATTTTTATATGTTTAGTGGTTTGTTCTAGAGCAGGGTTGTCCAAACTTTTCAAGACAAAAGCCAAAATTGCAAAGTAAAAAGTCCTTGGGGGCCACAAAATTTTGATTTGAATGGAAAATACAAATTAAAAAAAAGTCTTTTTTTGTGTGAATTATGTGTATTTGTATTGAATGCAACATTTTAATGAATGAGAACTAAATATTTGCTTTTTTGTAGATGCAAACATGGGTCCTGTAGGTTTTCCTTTATAAAAAAAAAAAAGGCATCAAATTTCTTGGATTTGATTGGTCGATTGTTTTCTAGTTTCTTGGTCTTGAAAATACATTTGAATCTGTATTTAGTCAAGTTTTTTGTGCTTTGTAGTAAAATTTGATGAAGGTTCGGGTTTATTTAAATTCAGTAAATTAAATTAAAATGAAAAAACTTAAATAATAAGAGTGCTATATAAGTTTGATGTATTATTAATATTATTATTATTTAACATCTAAAGATAATTTTTTTGTTCAACTGTGTTTTCTGTTGTTTTGCCTCATGTTAGTAAAAATCTGAACATAAATATTTTTAAAGTACATCAACAGCCTTATGGTGGACTAAATTATAACATTCTTGAAATTTGGGCAAGGGCCACAAAAAAATCAATCTGAGGGCCACAAGTGGCCCCTGGGCCACACTTTGGACACACCTGTTCTAGAGTGATATTCTGCTGATTTCCTCCTCTGAGTTTACTCCTCATCAATCTCCTGCAGAGAAGCAGTGTGTGCCTAGCTGACTGAGGGAGTAAAGGTCAAACCAGGGCAGAAGGGTGCACACATAACAAACTGTGCCCAGGTTCAGCTCAGGTTGCTGCAGAATAAAAAGATATTTAGACAGTCGTTTAGTTTTCCATCAGCAGCTTGAATGTACCGCATGTAAGCAGCCTCAGTTCAAAGATTTCCTCCACATTTATGTCAGAGAACAATGTGACATCCTTTTTCTGTTAAGTCTGTATAATTTCCAATTTATTGGAATGGAGATTTGAATATTAAATAAATACAGAAAAAACAAACAAATGAAAACCCATAATTGCTTCAAATTTAGCCTTAAATGTTACTGACTTTTTGTGTGTGTGCTGTTCATGTAAGTGTAAATGACAATAGTGCTAAAAAAATATTTGAAACTCACATTAAAAATACTTAAAAATTGTGTAAATTAGATTTTGGCAAGAACTTGTAATCGACATTTATGTAGATCTTGGTAAATCTTATTTCAAAAACAAATACTATTTGGCTTGTGTGTGCTTGGATTTCAGTGCATGTACTGTAATTAATCTAATGTAAATTAATTTTATTTGATAAGTTGCAAGATTTCCCAGAAGGAAATTGCTGCACAGATTCTCTTCAAAAGCAGATTGGAACATTTGCATGAACCCAGTAACAGAATAAACGTATCTTAAATAAACTACAAAAAGAAAAACACGAAAAATGTCTCATGATGCAGCACAGGAGGCTCTGCTTTGCCCTGGCTTAATTTAATATTTATTTTCCTGGAAGTATAGTATAATATATATATATATATATATATATATATATATATATATATATATATATATATATATATATATATATATATATATATATATATATATATATATATATATATATATATATATATATTAAAGCTATTTTGAAAATCAGTTAAAGGAAATAAACATGAAAATGTGTAGTGATTTTTAAAAATCTGTCATTTGATTTGCTGAAGGTTGGGACTGAAATGTCTCCTCCGCTGCAGCAGGTGGCGCTGTGCCTGCTGGAGGCGAAGAGCAGGCAGGAAACGACGGAGAACGCGTTTATTATCATTAGCACTTCAGGTTTTACCCAGGACATCTTCAGGTAAGTCCAGACTTTAATATTTGAGTGTGTGTGTTAATTATGCTTCATTTAGCCCACTGAAGCTTTAATGAGACACGAAAATGAAATAAATCGGAGCGACTCTCGTGATATTTTCGCTCTCGTGGTGTTAAACATCGCGATAGCTTGAAGGTTAGCTCTGGTGCTATCTAAGCGCCCATTGAGCTTTTGTCGTTTAAGTGTTATTTGTTGTTCGTGTTTCAGTCTGTTCAGGTAATAAAAGCCTTTATTTTCTTTAAGCAGTTGTTTTAAATGTTTTTAAGGACGCGTGGCTTCGCTCGTGTCCGATCCTGTTAGCTGTTAGCTAAACCTGCTAGCTTTTACTCTGTAACAACAACGGAGAAATTTAATTAAGATCATTCATAATTTATTCTTCTATTTATGATTTACCACATGAACCTGGGGTTTTATTTTTGCATTTTAATAATATAATTTTAATAAATTACGAGATAAATATGAGGTAGTTTATAGAGATTCAAATATTATTGGGGGTGGGAATTTTCCAAGTATATTATATACAATTAGAGCGAACAAAATAGTTTTTAGGTTTGGCAATAGACAACAAAATCTGCTTAAACATATCATTATAATGTACAAACTATTATTCATGTTTATATAAATATGCTCTCTCCTTTTAAATGGACTTTGGTGTGAAAGGTTTGTCCCCCAGCCTGATGTATTAGATTTTTTTTGTATGTTTTAAACAGAAATGTTTCAGATATAAATATAAAACAAAGATAACACAAAACTCTGTTTTTAAATGGTGTTTTTTAAAATTGTTATGGAGGGAAATCCACACTTAATGACCCTGTGTTAAACCCTCCACTGTACCTGTGACTGTATAAATACATTTTAAATAGTTTTTGCTAAAGTTTCTAAGTTTGAGGCAAAACAAAAAAGAATAACTTCAGTATTATAAACCTGTTACTTAGCTCATTAAAACAAACAGTCCCTAAGGTCATTCATTCCAGTTTGTTTTAATGAGCAAAGTAACATGTTATTCTAGAGATTACATTAGAAAAATAGCCTAATTTAACCCTCAGGCTTCTTTCTAATTTACTCTTGAGTCTTTAGTGGACAACAACGTCCGTTTGTAAAAGTAGTTATAAAAAATGTATACATTCATTTTTTTTTTTTTTTGTGCTTTTGTTTTTCATAGATCTGTTAAACAACTTCAGCCCTGCTCAAACATAAAAAAAACTTCAATCATTTTGAGGATTTTAACTCTTGAAATGCCAGTTTGAATACTCAAAGTCATCGATGTAATTTATGAAAAAAACACAAAACATGAGTTATTTTCTAAAAAAAAATTTTTTTTTGTGCACGGGCACTTATTACAAATCAGTCATGGTTATATCATGAAATATCTAAAATTTGGAATTTTTTGCATTTATAGTTTTTGCGTAGCGACAGATTTAAAATTGACTACCCTCTTACGGACAAAAATGTCCACTTCTAAAACTGCTTTAAAAATGGTCTAGATTAATATTTTTTTCAGCGTTTTGGGCTTAAATCTTGTGAACAACTTCAGTTCTGATCAAAACAATCAAATATTGAATAATTATCTAAATTTTAACCCTTTATAAGCCAACTTGATTGTGTGATGCTCATTTTTTCATGAAAAAAGCAGACAAAAGAGGAGATATTTTACATAAAACATATTCTGGGTGACTGAAATATATTTTTCTAAATCAGCCTTGGATATGTCAAGAATGTGATAAAATATCAAACTTTATGCTTTATTAGTTTTTGTGTAGCAACAGATTTAAAACTTCCCACCCTCTTGTGCCTCTCAAGGACAAAAATGTCCCATTGACTTCCATTCTGTTTAATGTTTTTTTTTTCCATAAATTACATCGATGACTTTGAGTTTTCAAACTGGCATTTCAAGAGTTACAATCCTCAAAATGATTGAAGTTTTTATGTTTGAGCAGGGCTGAAGTTGTTTAATATGGAGGACCGAAACTGACATATTTAAAAATAAAAGCAGAAATACGTAATTTGTCTTTTCTTTTCCTTTATATGTGCATTTTTGCAAAGAAATATATATATATATATATATATATTGTTTTTTGTTTTTCCGAATTGTGTGAATTATCATCAAGAAAAAAATATATTTTGTTTTTATTTTCCCTATATGTGCATTTTTTAAAAATAAATGTATATGTTTTGTTTTTCCTTTTCCTTATTACCTGTAATTTCATCAAGAAAAAAAAATATTGTTTTTCCTTTTTCTTATTATGTGCATTTTCATGAAGTAAAAAATATATATTGCTTTTCCTTTTCCTTAGTTTGTACATTTTCATGAAGAAATAAATATATATTGCTTTTCCTTTTCCTTATACACACATTCCTTGTTTTTACATTCCTTCATCTACTCTTTTTACATTACCTTATGCATTTCTGCCTCATTATGCAAATTAGGAGGGCTGTCCTTCTTGGTAAACAGGAAGGAGCAGGAACCATGCGCTGATCGATTGTGCATGCCTGAGATTTTGGCTCCACCGTAATAGCAACCAAAGTACAGTAATGGAGGGAGCACAACGACGATCTGTGTCGGAGTTGTTAAGAGAAGCTGCAAATAGGCTACAGAATTAGGCTATAGAATACACAGACTTGTGCAAGTGACAGGCCACTTCCTCCAAAATCTGGACAACTAACGGGTCAGCTTCATTGTCCGTGTCTGCAGCTATCTGAAATAGCCTCTCACTCNGAGTGAGAGGCTATTTCAGATAGCTGCAGACACGGACAATGAAGCTGACCCGTTAGTTGTCCAGATTTTGGAGGAAGTGGCCTGTCACTTGCACAAGTCTGTGTATTCTATAGCCTAATTCTGTAGCCTATTTGCAGCTTCTCTTAACAACTCCGACACAGATCGTCGTTGTGCTCCCTCCATTACTGTACTTTGGTTGCTATTACGGTGGAGCCAAAATCTCAGGCATGCACAATCGATCAGCGCATGGTTCCTGCTCCTTCCTGTTTACCAAGAAGGACAGCCCTCCTAATTTGCATAATGAGGCAGAAATGCATAAGGTAATGTAAAAAGAGTAGATGAGGGAATGTAAAAACAAGGAATGTGTGTATAAGGAAAAGCAATATATATTTTTTACTTCATGAAAATGCACATAATAAGAAAAAGGAAAAACAATATTTTTTTTTCTTGATGAAATTACAGGTAATAAGGAAAAGGAAAAACAAAACATATACATTTATAAAAAAAATGCACATATAGGGAAAATAAAAACAAAATATATTTTTTTCTTGATGATAATTCACATAATTCGGAAAAACAAAAAACAATATATATATATATTTCTTTGCAAAAATGCACATATAAAGGAAAAGAAAAGACAAATTACGTATTTCTGCTTTTATTTTTAAATATGTCAGTTTCGGTCCTCCATAGTTTAACAGATCTATGAAAAAAAGCAAAATAAAAATGAATGTATACATTTTTTATAGCCACTTTTACGAGCGAACGTTTTTGTCCACTAAAGACTCGAGTATGGTGGGGGTTTTTTCAGTGTTCCCTTAATCTATTTTCAAAATTCCAAATTGAATTTCAAAATTTGTCAAGAGAGGGGTTTTGCGACAAACATTTGTACCATTTACACAAACGGTGTTAAAATGGCGGAAAATGGAAAAACTGCCCAAATGGACAAAAATGTCCTCGATGAAGCCTGAGGGTTAATGTGAACTCTAAAGCAATATTTTGCCTAGAAATGTACAGAAATCATATTTTGAGGTGTTTAATTTTTGTATGTGTTTATAGAGTAACAGTATTTGTGCACAGGAACATAAAATCCAATTTCAGAAAATAAAAAATAAAAAAAAGAAGTAATATTCTTGAATTGGTGTGTGGTTGAGCAGGGATTCAATTCTGTATTCTGTTCAAACTTTAACGTGCATTACTTGTTTTTATTATTGTTTGAATCCATACTAACTTTTTCCAATCTTTTTTTCAGATTGTATTTTTGTTTTTTCTTTTCGTTGCACGGCCCTCCCCCCCACCCCCATTGAGCACTGCAGGACTGTCGGGGATTTGAGCCCACCACCCGACCTGCCAACATGCCAGCCGCGCTTCCAGATTCCAGTCAGATCATCTGTGAAGTCTGGGCGAGCAATGTGGAGGAAGAAATGAGGAAGATCCGACAGATTATTCAGAGCTACAACTATGTTGCCATGGTGAGAGATAATCAGCTGACCCCACATTATTCAAAAAGATCATTTAATAGTAAAGGATCCTGTTTACAGCTCTGTCTTAATCCTTCTTTTTGAACACATTAATGAATTAATTCTGCTGAGCTCATTGTGGGTTTTTCATGTAACAGGACACAGAATTCCCTGGAGTCGTCGTCCGACCGATCGGTGAGTTTCGCAGCACAGTGGACTACCAGTACCAGCTGCTGAGGTGCAACGTGGACCTCCTGAAGATCATCCAGCTGGGGCTCACTTTCATGAATGAGGATGGGGATTATCCTCCGGGCACAACAACGTGGCAGTTCAACTTCAAGTTCAACCTCACGTAGGTGGAGCGCCCCTCGCTCTGGGAGTCAAACTCTCTTTTTCAGATTTTATTTGGGGTCCGTTCTGTTGGTCTCAAATATACCAGTGACCGAATTTCATAAAATCTCAGTTTTAGCCCTGACTGAAGCCGTTAACACAACAAAAAGAATAATGGAAAGAAATATCAGGAGACCAACAGCAACGCTTGATTTAAAAAAATCTTCTATGTGTGTGCACGTGTGTATATATATATATATGAATTAAAACAAATATATATTTTATAATCTATGGCTCTTTAAAAATGTAATAAGTTATTTTTCCTATGTCTTATTAAATCTGAATTTTGAATGATAAAGGTTTTAAATTGAAACTTTCTGAAACCCTGAATGACGTGTTGGAGCCTGAACTTCTTCATATTTCTCCTCACAGAGAAGACATGTACTCTCAGGACTCCATAGACCTGCTCCAGAACTCCGGCCTGCAGTTTAAGAAACACGAAGAAGAAGGAATCGACACTCTCTACTTTGCCGAGCTCCTCATGACGTCTGGCCTGGTGCTGTGTGAAAACGTCAAGTGGCTCTCCTTCCACAGGTTTGACTTTTTGTTTTTAGAAAAGCTGTCGCATGTTCACTCAAATGTTCACTGTCATCTTTTAATTTTATTCTAAGAAACAAAATTCTGTAGAGCTGCTGAGGGTTTGAACTATTGACACATCTTTATTCAACTACCTGGAGCTGAATACTTAAACGTTTCTTCTCCATCAGTGGCTACGACTTTGGCTACCTGGTAAAGCTCCTGACGGACGCTCGGCTTCCTGAAGAGGAACACGACTTCTTTCAGATCCTCAATTTGTTTTTTCCTGCGATCTACGATGTCAAGTACTTAATGAAGAGCTGTAAAAGTTTAAAGGTACGATTGACTCTGTTAACAGGGTGGATCGGCTTGTATCGGACGGTTTTCTGATGCTCTGTTTGTTCAGGGAGGACTGCAGGAGGTAGCAGACCAGTTGGAGCTGAAGAGGATCGGGCGGCAGCATCAGGCTGGATCGGACTCACTGCTCACGGGGATGGCTTTCTTCAGGATGAAAGAGGTACACTAGTTTATTCATATTATAATCACTCATTTATATAGTGGTGGTTTACTGTTCGTGGTGGCGTTTATTCATCGGTCGCCACATGGATACAAATAGAGGAAGTAAGCTAGCGTTAGCCTAAATTTTAACTCACCTCATTCTGACTTTAGGGAATGTTATCACAGTACGCTGTAGTTCATGAACCACATGCTCATTTTTCCCTGAAGCTCTAAACTGGAAAAATAAATTTGATCAGGATTTTAAGCCATTTAACGCCTTAAAATGTTTTTTTTTTTTTATGTTTTGTTTTGTACCTCAGAATCAACATATGTGATATAATCATATCACAGAGTCTCTGACCCTGATCCTGCTATGAAACAAATGTAATGTTGCAGGGTTCCCGCCGCGGGGGACTAAAAAGACTAAAAAATGTCTAAAATTTCAAACGTTAAATTTTAGGCCTAAAAAACGCCCAGATTATCGTCCAATGTCTAAAATTTAATTAGGTCAAGTCTAAAATTGTATTCCCGACAATTGTTGGTCAAATACGCTAAGTCAAACTCCGTATTCTGAAGTTTTTTTACTTTCTGATATCCGGTACCGCGAATCACACGAAGAAGACCAGAAATGCTTAGTTAGCTCGCCAGACGACCAGTGTAGCTACTAGCTAGCGTGTTGTTCGCGGTCCTTGTTGGATATGTCGACTGCTTGTCGTTAAGAGACGGGAAAGTGCGTTTTCAACGCGGCATGGCTCGTCAATGGTGAGTGTTGCAGTCGGCTGGAAGCGGTCCCTGGTGATAAATTCGAAGCTCGCTGCAAGAGAAACCTCAAGTTGTGGACCTTGGGTGTAAAACGGTCGAATCCCACGCCAAGGCGGAGAAACATCGATTGACCGTGAAAAGTCTTCAGCGAGCACGAGCCTTAACCGAGTTCTGTTCGCCACCCCGGCCGTCTTCATCTTCATCAGTAGCCGTCCCTCCTCCAGTCTTCAGCGCTCTACCACTTCGGCTAGCGACCTGCGGGCGACACTTGGGTCAAACGAAACGTCTAAATCAGAGGTGCTGTGGAGTCTTCATTCATTACTAAACATTTAATGTTTAGTAATGAATGTGAACGAAATTTTTGGATTATTTGCCGTCCTATTTGTGTCTTCTTGGTCTACAATTTCATACAGAACGGTCTAAAATGTAACTTACTGAAACCTGCAAGAACCCTGCCATCTGGGACTGGGACAGACTCATTGTGTGTGTGTTTGTTTCCAGCTGTTCTTTGAAGACAACATCGATGACGCTAAGTACTGTGGGAGACTCTACGGCCTCGGCTCGGGCTCCAGCCAACCCCAGAACGGCATCTCCAGTTCGGGTCAGGAGGAGACCAACAACAAGCACTGACTGAGGGTCTGATCCCCACGCGGACACACACTCACACACACACACATTTTTAAAACCAACCAGCAGCGTTCTGCTCTCACGTCCCTCAACAAGACTTCACTGAATCTACCCGAGCCTCTCAGCTCAGTGACCTCCGGTGGACTCGCAGATCCTTCAGTGACTCGCTTGTTTTTTGTTTTTTAAAATCACTTTTTAACCGAGTCTAAGGCCATGTAGTCAGAACACCTTTTAGAAGATTTGCTTTTACAGCATCGCTCACAGGAAGGGAGCAGCTCCTGTGTCAAACTGTGATTTTAGAGACTTCAGTTCTTCTCCTCAGACAGTTGATTTGGATTCTTTTGCAGGGATTTAATTTTTCATGTCCATGCTGGAAGGGCCTATACATTAAAATATAAAATGAGATGTTTTAGATCATTCCAAAGTGGCAGGAACTTCACAGCAAGCTTCGTGTAAAAATGTGCTTCATGTTTTCGGAGTAAACCAGGCGTCCTGCTGACTGTTTTACATTCTGCATTCTTTTCAGCAGTTGTACATTAAATGGTTTTGTATTTTAAATGTTAAGATTTGTGTTTGTTTTTCTTCACTGAGACAAATTCATGTCTTTTCTTAAAAGGTTGAAATGGGCCTACTGTAGGAGCTAGAGGTACACAAACAGACAAATTAGCTTAAAACCATGCTTCTTAACGTTCTAACAGTACAGCTATGAATATATTGTGGCGATTTAAAAAAAAAAAAAAGAAATAGGTGGTTCTGTCGCAGTTCTCTAAAAACCTCAGCCAATCAAAAGTTTTGGACCGAAAGCAACTATTGGACAATCAAGTTGCCTGTTTCACTTCCATTTTTCAGCAGAACATCCCGGAACTGAGAGAAGGACAGAAACGGCTGTTAGCGCTTCAGTTTTATGGAAAAATACCAGAGTCCCAAAAAGAAAAACACCTTTTCAGCTAGCAGGAAGCTAAAAATGTTTGGAGGAAGAAAGAGGAGAAACCTGGGAGAACGTTAGCATAGCGTTTCAACAGCTGGTGTTTTGCTCTCTCTTGTTACCGTGGCGATGCACGGTCCCATGTCCGGGGGAGGCGCGGCGTAAGGAGGGGTGAGAGCTCTGGAACCGTGCTGACTAGCTGTACCTAGCTTGTTTGAAGATTACACAGCAAAGTGGGCTTTAGGAACAGGAAGTAGTTCTCTGACTGGAGCGATGCTCAGAGCAGGTGAGACACTACTGCAGATCAGTAACAAATTAGGCCAAATTTTTCTATATTTAAAATAATTCTTGCTCGAAAATATAATTCTGATAAGTCGCATTATTCAGTTTGTAAACCTCTGCAATTTAGCATGAAACTGTTCCTACCAATGTCCTTATTGCTATGCTGCAATGCCATAAGCTAAACAGTCTCATGATAAATTGTAGAAGTTTACAAAAAGTAATGTTCGAACACGTCAAGGTGGTTTGAGTAAGACTTGTTTTAAATACCTGAAAACTGGCCACTAATTTGTCACCAATCTCAGAATCGGCTTTATTAACCAGGATAGTGACGTCTCACAATCGAGGAATTGGACTTGTTTACGATAACCCGGACAGCCTTCCTTGCAGATGGAATCTTCATCAATATCTCCTGATCTGACTAGGAGCTCCTGTCAGAGGACCACTTCCTGCTCCTAGAGGCTGCTTGCTGTGAGTGACGTTAGCGGTGATTCTTGCACCTTTGCCACAAATTAAAGCAAATTCAAGGCGTTAATATTTTGACAACATGCTAAAATAGATTCAATAGAATAAATACCGTATTTGCCCGAATATAGGACGACCCTGATTATAAGACGACCCCCCACCCCCACCACCTTTTTCAATGAAAAAAACCATCTTATATGCGGGTCAATATGGTATTTGAAGGTTTTATGTTTTTACAGGTGTTTTACTTGTATTTTATCACTAAAATCGGCATCAGGACAAAAAGAAGTGTTGGCAGAAGATTACAAAATCTGTTTTTCTATGGACATTTTTTACAGTGTAAATATGAAATAATGGATTTATAAAGCACTTTTCAACATTTCGTATGACACTAAAGTGAAATCTTTTTACTTCATCTCAGAAATATTTTTCTACAACCAATTTCTAGGGATGTATCGGTTAAAGTTACCCGATACCAGTGACTTCACTGTGACTTGTGATTTCTGTTGTAGTGTCCTATATTGAACACTAGGGGGAGCTATTGAGCTAAAGAGGAACAGTGTGGGTTGAGAGCTGGAGATGGTGCCAAATAGTTCATTTTATTTGGTTAAAATGTGGAAAACTGCAATAATTTCACTGTGAAATCACAGAAAATGGTTATTTTTCACCTTATATTTTAGTTTTGTGATCATTTTTATTAATATATTTTATTTTTCATCTAACTCAGTTATTTGTTGTAAAAAGCAGAGAAGAAAAAATAAAACCTGTATTCCAATTCGTTGCATTTTTTTGTGTGGTAGAAGTATCGGTACTCGGTATCGGCGAGTACTCTGATTTAAGTATCGGTACATCCCTACCAATTTCACTTCGTTTCAAGCACTTTGTCAAATCTAGGCACTTTTTAAACCTCGAATACATTAAAATTTAAAGATTTCAAGCTCCTTTAAAACTCTACTTCAAAATGACAAACATTCCTTTAAGGTTAATAGCTTTTTTTTGTTAGAATCTAAAGGTTTTTCAACCAAATCCCACCTGAGGAGCTCCTGATTCAGCCTCCATTACACTGGAGTGGAAATCTTTACTCCAGGTTTTCTGTTATTACATCTTTAAGTTTATCAGCTTTAAATCTTCCAGTAAGACGAAAACTGCTGACATTAAATGTAACTCGACTCAGGATCGGTTTCTTATCAAAGATTTCTTTATTAAGCAGCAGCTGTACAGGTGAGGTGCTTCTGTCAGAGTCTCTGCGAGGCCTTCAGGACACACTGACTGGTTCCGTGTTTGTGGAGCAGATCTTTGGCCTCCTGTTGGACGACGTCGGAGACGGATGATGATTTGCTGAGATGAAGGAGAACGAGGCAACACTCCGTCACGTCTGGGCGGGGATACCTCTGGAAAACCAATCAGAACCAGTAAGATCTCTGGAGCAGCCAAATACCGTTTAACACACACTGATCAAACATCACCATCAGTTAGAGTTGAGAAAGGATGAAGTTGGAAACAGTTTTGGTTAAATCTTCAAAACAGCAGACATGAAACATTAGAACCTGCCTTTTAGTGATTAAAAACTAAAGTCAGGTCTACAAAGCAACGTGGTTCAGGTCTGACCCGACCACCAGGTGTACCTTGATGGTGTCGGGCAGGTCAGACAGCTCCTTTTGATGTTTGGACATCTTCGTGGACAAAGACAAAAACGTCTCCTGGTTTCCAGAACTGAAGATAAAAAAAAAAAACAGGCTTCAGGAGTCAAACAGAAACTCTATTCCTGTGTAAGGGTTTTTATTGTTTAATGTGAGGTTCAGTTAAGTCATGGTTCTGGACTAAAAACCCAGCCTCACCTTTGCTCAGCATCAGCGGCGCTCTGACCGGCGTCCTGTTCGGTCCCCGGGTCCGGCTGCCTTCCCTGGGCCCGGCTGTGCTGCAGAACCATGACGGCCAGCTGGTCCTGGATCTCCTTCACGGATCTCTGAGCGGCCTGACCGGCGGCGTGCGGCTCCGACAGAAGGACCGACACATCAAAGTCCAGTTTCTCTGGAACAGCGCTCTCTGGCGGTTCCTGGGCTGGGTCTTCAGCCTGTCTGTTCTGGACGTCCCGTCTGCCTGCTGAGTTCCTCCACCAGAAATGGTACAAACGGTGGTAAGAGACGAACGCCTGCAGGCTGCCGGCTGCTGCGCTGGCTGCTTCCTCTGACGGATTCAGAGTTTTGGGATGTTTCCTGGAAAAAAGCCTGACGTCTCCTGGAAACAAAAACAACACAGATCTGTAGAGGATGCTGTTAAAGAAACAGAAACATAGATTAGAAGTTTCTATTCGTATAAACTGGAGCTTTAGAAATAAACTGGATCAGGACTTGATACCGTCAGGGAACAGCAGCCTGCAGAACTCTGCAGACACACAGAAGTTTCCTGCCTCTCTGAACCAGGACGCCGCCTGCCACAGCTCCTCTATCAGCTGCTGGTCGTCGTTCAGGAGCCAGCTCAGCAGGACCCGGGTCAGATGGACCGAGGAGTACAGCAGGACCTGCTGACAGAGAGTCACTTCAGCCTTAAATATACTCAAAGCTTTGTTCACTGGACCGGACCGGACCTGTTTGAGGGGGATGCTGGCGCTGGGCGCTGGACTCTCTACACTCTTCAGTTCCTGCAGCAGAACTCCGGCGCTGTGATCTCCGTCTGAGTTCAGTGAAACGCCGAACTCCTCCTCCCAGACGTCTCTGGCTCTGTCCTGGAGGCTGTCAGATCTCTGATCCCGTGACGCCCACGGATGACTGGAGGCTGGAGAGAAGACGTCCTCCAGCATCGCCGCCAGCAGCTCGGCCACACACAGGTGGATCCTGTGGATCTGCACAGAAACAAGTTCAAACACTTCTGTTTTCACTGAACAGACTTCTGTTGATTCACTGGTTCTGACCAGCAGGCCGCGCTGCGAGCTCAGGACGTCCTGCGCTCCGACCCAGTCCTGAGCAGCAGCCAGGTCTCTGGCACATCTCAGAGCCAGCGACTGGGCCAGAACTTCCTCTCCGGAGATCCTCGCCAGACTGGCGGCCGCCCTCAGAGACAGGACGTCGTTCTTCTTGGAGATGACTTTGGCTGCATCGAAACTGCAGCCAGCAGCGAGGTAACTGAGACGAAACGAGAAGAATCCGTTAGTAAATAAAGACGAAAACGTTAAAACGAGGAGGAAAAAGCTCTGACCATTTAGCAGCAGCGGATAAATGTCCGTCTTTCTCCAACACAGCAGCCCAACTGGTGTACAGATCCTTCAGGACGGGCTCCTCCGCCGGCAGCCGGGCTTTGACCAGAGCAATCGCCTCTCTGACACAACAGAACGCTCCGTTAGCGACCGTACAAACATCAGAACCAGCAGAGCGCTGGTGGATCGGAAACTGGGTTCTGACACCAGTTACAACCTAAAAGTGACCGTATCCCAGCAGCTACAGGTTCACTTCTACTAGTTTATTTTTAGAATATATTTCATATTAATTTTCAAACTAGCACCTGTAGAGCTTGTTGGACCTCAGCAGGTCGACGGCCTCGTACGGTTTGTTGAGCGACAGCAGGTGAGACGCCGCCTTCAGGAACTGCTCCTGCAGACACAGCTGTTTGACGAAGGCCTCCACCGTCCGGCGCCACACTTTAAAACCGGCTGAGACGTCAAAACAGAACGTTTTCATTGTTTAAATCAGAAAAGTCAAAGTTTATCAAGTCGTTAACTCGTTACAGACTTAGCCGTGGTAGCTAACGTAGCTGATCCTGGTGCTGCACACGAAAAATCAGCTGAGGAGACGTGAAATGATACTTTTATCTACAAGGAGGTGAAGAAGTGAATTCTTTAAGCGCGTTTCTGTGTTTTGTATCTAACCTGTTGTAGATGGCTCTTTGAACAGCCTCAATTTGGAGAAATAGATCCGTTCTGACTGGACAGGTGAGCTAACGGCTAGTTTGAAGTGTTTCCTATTTCAAAGCTTTAATCTTAAACATTTAATAGCAATTCATGCAAGCTTTCTAAATCCACTTATGGAATCAGAAATTATCTACGCTACGGACCACACCCACCGGTGACATCACTCAAAGCAAAAAAAATGTCACAACCGATATAAAATGTATTCAAAAAGTCCTTTTTCACTTCCTCTTCATCCATTACAACAGACGTAAAACTGTATTAAACAGAAATGTAACATTTCAAATCTAAAGTTGAATCTAAACTGGATCAGAGTTCTGCCACCAGAGGGCGCTCTGGTTCAGTTCTCACCCATGGGCGCGACGGACAGCAGGTGGTCATTCAGCTCCCCCCTCTCGGTGGCGAGCTGCAGCGCCCCCTTCAGGTCTCCGGCCCACAGGCGCAGGTACACCACAGAGTCATAGTGCCCCGCCTCCACGTGGGCCTCCTCTGAGGAACAGGACGCGTGTTTAAGACGTGTGAAAACTTTAACGCTGGTGAAACTGGGAGAACAACAAACCTTCTGCCTCAAACATGCGGCGCAGAGCCGGTCTGTCGTGAAACAGGCCCAGATGGAGGTGGTCTCCCCGACCCGGGCTACAACCTGCAGGAGGGGCTGGAAGCACAGTTACCTCCTTCAGCTAATAACGTTTCATTTAATGAATGCATAAACACAGAACTTCACCTCGTTATTTATCACAGCTAAAAAAAACATGACAACCAGCTCATTTAACATTAATATCAATCCAGTCCAATAAAGGTCCATTTACCTTGGATTCCCATCCAGCTGCTGGTTAGTAACAAACTTCTCGTTTTCGGAGTGATTTTCTCTGTAAAGCTAAAACCCAGACGACTCACCATCAGAGTGTTTGATGGACGCCAGCGTGACGCAGTCCTGCAGCAGGTCCTCTTTGGGCCGATGGTCCATGGACGTACTGAGAGGCAGCATGGAGCGAGGCTTCTTCTTCTTCAACAACAAGTGGAAATCTGTGGAAACAAAGTCTGCAGGTCTCCTCATCAAGAAGCACATTTACTCAGGATAAACTATCTGATATTTGACTTTTCTGACTAATAAACCCACAATAAAGTGACAACAAGTGCAAGTCAAAGCTCTACAAAGCAAAGTGAACATAAAAGGTGCAGAAAGCGATTAAAGATGAATAAAAACTTGATTTAAATTTAAACAATCTTCATAAAAACCTTTAAACTTTAAAGGCTGCTTTACTCCTCATTATGATCACTGTTGGAACGGAATAATTTAAAATAAAACCAGATCATCAATAATTTACAGAAACAACCAAATTATAATATAAACTGTATATTTTATTTTTAAATATTTAAACACCAACCTGGTTTGTCTTTGCTTTTTGCAGCTGAAGTCGATTTTTTGGGCTTCTCAAGATCTGCTGAAAAAAACATTTTATTCTAAAAATATAAAAGCATTTATTAGAAATTTTCTACTAAAATAAAAAAAAAATTCCCACAAAAATTTAAATTAAAAAAATTTTTTTAAACTAAAATAATAAAAAAAAACTTTAATGTTTTCTACTAAAATAAATAAAACATCAACTTTCTACAAAAATATAAAATTTAAAGATTATTTTTTTGACTACAATAATTACATTTAGTACTTTTATACTAAAATAATAAATAATTTATAATTTTTCTTCTACAAAAAATTAAAAGACTGTTTTCCACTAAAATATACATCAAAACTAGAGTTTCTACTAAAATAATACAAATATTTTTCACCAAAATGTAAATAAAACATGAATTTTCTACTAAAATAATAATAAAATATTCCCACCAAAATGTAAATCAAAATATATTTTTTTTACTAAAATAAAATAAAAAACTTTGTTTTCTACTAAAATAAATAAAACATCAACTTTCTACAGAAATATACAATTAAAAGATTATTTTTGACTACAATAATTAAATGTATTACTTTTATACTAAAATTAGGGATGGGTATTGGTATCGATTTTTCGATAATATTGGCCGATATTGACAATATTGGTAAATATCGGTATCGGTCTTTGTAATGATGACACACGTGACCGTTACATACCATACACATATTATACATCAAACTGTTCGGCTACTTCTCCTCTCTCCCAAAATGTCAAAATATAACAAATCTGATGTATAGTTTTAGAGATATTTTTATTTATTTGGCACATCTTGCATTAAATACTGTGTCTTATTTTTAATGAGGACTACTCTGCTTATATCGGTATCGGTTTATATCGGTATCGGTTTATATCGGTATCGGTTTATTGACAATATTGGTAAATATCGGTATCGGTCTTTGTAATGATGACACACGTGACCGTTACATACCATACACATATTATACATCAAACTGTTCGGCTACTTCTCCTCTCTCCCAAAATGTCAAAATATAACAAATCTGATGTATAGTTTTAGAGATATTTTTATTTATTTGGCACATCTTGCATTAAATACTGTGTCTTATTTTTAATGAGGACTACTCTGCTTATATCGGTATCGGTTTATATCGGTATCGGTTTATATCGGTATCGGTTTATATCGGTATCGGAAATTAAGAGTTAGACAATATTGGATATCGGTGAAAAAGCCAACATCGAGCATCCCTAACTAAAATAATAAATAATTTGTCATTTTTCTTCTACAATAAATTAAAAGATTGCTTTCCACTAAAATATACATCAAAACTATCATTTCTACTAAAATAATAAAAATATTTTTCACCAAAATGTAAATAAAACATGCATTTTCTACTAAAAAAAATAAAAAAATTTACACAAAAATTTAATCAAAATATATATATATTTTTTACTAAAATAATAAAAAAAACTTTAATGTTTTCTACTAAAATAAATAAAACATTAACTTCAAAAATATATAATTAAAAGATTATTTTTTGACTACAATAATTAAATTTATTACTTTTATACTAAAATAATAAATAAATAATTTATAATTTTTCTTCTACAATAAATTTAAAGATTGTTTTATACTAAAATATACATCAAAACTAGAGTTTCTACTAAAATAATACAAATATTTTTCACCAAAATGTAAATAAAACATGAATTTTCTACTAAAATAATAACCTATTTATTATTTTCCTACCGACACCTGATAGATTTGTTTTTTTTTTCTACCTGCTGAAGACTCCAGGCTGTGTGTTGATCTGACTTCATCATCTTCTTCAGACGGCTCCCTCTCAGTCACCATCGTTTCTCCTTCTGTCACCGCCTCTCCGTTCATCTTCGGCCCCGTGGCTCCTCCAGACCCAGACCCAGACCCAGACCCGGTCTTGTTCTTCTTCTTCAGCTGTTTGGACCCGGCCCTCTTCTCCTGCAGGATGACCATCTTCTTCCCTGAGATAAAAACACAGAAGGTTACAGTCAGGTAGTATTTTACCTCCAAACGTCGACCCAGGCGGACTTTTACCTTTGGGTGGTTTAGTGAACTCTTGATTGGAGACCTTCCACTCGTGCACGGTGAAGTCCTTCCCTCCAGTCCAGATCCCATCTGGATCAACAGGCGACCAGTCGACACACAGCAGGTAACCGTTGTGACCGCGGTAGTTTGAGACCGCTGCTTCCTCCAGAACGTCCCACACCTACAGCGAGCAGAAAGTCAGAAAGGTCTTCGTGGATGATGAGGGGTTAGAAAGGCTTCATTCAGGTTTCCCACCCTCTGACCTGAGCGGTTCCGTCGTATGAGACCGTGACCAGTCGGCAGCTGTGGTGTGGACTCCAAGCCAGGCCTGTGATTTTAGCCGTGTGGCCACACAACCTGCGATACGACTCGGTCAGAACCACAGGGTCCTCTGGAGGATTCTCTACAGAGAAACATCACGTTTGATACAACGACATCTGAATAACAATGTTCTGCTGCAGCAGCAAAAACACCACAAGCTAACTTTTTTAACTTCCCCCACATGCATTAAAAACGGGACGAGAGGACGACCGTTTGCACCTATAATGGAGTGCAGATCGTGCACGAAGACGATGGCGTTGCTGGAGCCTGAGGCCAGCAGGCAGCGCAGCTCCGGTGGAGCGTTTTGGTCGGGATGCCATCGTAACGTGTTGATGATCTTGTGGTGCTGCTGGATGCTGCACAGAAGCTTCAGATTGGGAGCCTGGTACACATCGATGCTCCTGCAGCGGAGAGCAGATGGTCAGACGTTAGAGAGGAGGATTTCCACCGCAACTAAAGAGACCCGCTCTTAAAGGACTGACAACATCTGCCTCAATTATCTACTATTCTCAGAGTTCTGTTGATATAGAGTCCTGTAGTTCATGAGATATTTGGCCAACAGGCAGACAATTCACACAAACATAACAAAATAATTGATTTCAGATTTCTCTGTCTGGTCTTCGCGTTTAGTTTAGACTCAGAGTGAGAACCAATCAGAAACTCCTCCATGAATGTGACCCAGACTCTCCGGTTCATCCGAAGCCCCAGAACCGAACTCATTATTCTGAGGCCTCGGGTCTCTGCGCCATCAGAGGACGGTTGGTCCGTTTCCAGGACAACAGAGACTGACGGGGTGTTGTGATCCCGGCGGTCACTCACCCATCCTCGTTGCCGATGGCAACAACTCTCCCATCTGGTTTCCAGCTGAGTTCAGTGTGTGGAGACAACTTGTGCTGTCAGGAGGCCAAAACAAACAGTCACGAAAACAGACAAAATGCAGCCGTAGGTCATCTCAAATCAAACAATCCCGATATTTACAAGCACAGAAACAGGAAGTTGACGGCCACACATCACAGACCGTCTGGTTTTACCCCACCTGGATGCTGTTGGTGTCTCTGATGAGCTTATCGATGTCCCACGCCGCTCCGCTCAGCTTGGACGGGTCGTGCTGCAGGATGACGCCTTCGCCAGCGCAGCTGTACAGGCTGAAGCTCTGCTTTCCTTCTGCACCTGAACATCACACAAGCAAACATTCCAGGAGACGAGTCTGAACGATAAACCAGCAGCAAAGAGGATGAGGAGAAAAGAGCACTTTGACTTCACTTTAGATAATCGAGGTCGTTTTGTGTGCACTACTTTGTGTCTATAAAGTAGGAACTAATAAAAGGAAGCTGTTTGTTTAGCAGACATCAGCAGATTAGTGGAACGGAGCCGACTGATATCAAAACGTTGATCAAATGAACTCCCTACAGCTTGATTTCCACACTAGTGAGTGAAGTGTTTCCTCAGCTCGTTCAATTACAGAGTTGATTACAAAAGGCCACGCAGAGATGTGTGGAGTTTCTGCTGACTCCTTTCTTCTGGCATCCCACAGTCCAGACTTTGCTGGGTCAGAAGATTCTGAGCAAACAGCAGCAGCTGCCAGGAGTTCATTAGGAACTTACCAAACGACATGGGGGGGACCGGGGGTCCCCAGGCCAATGTGTACACCGTTTTCCTGTGATAGGAGCTCGATATCTGAGGAGGCCTGCAGGAAACCGAGCAGAACAAATGACCAGTCAGAGATGGATGACAGCAATCGCTGCAGGGAACTAAACTCTGGGAAGTTTTTAAACCTATTAGAAGTTTTAGAGGTTTATTTAAAAAATGTAATGAAATTATGAATGTTTAACGTTTCTATTTAAGGGTTTTTATTTATAAATATCTAAATACTGGGCGGTAATTTGGAAACTTTAAACTGTTAATAATTATTCTTACTTGTTAGAGAAAACATCGTAGATCCCAACTTTTCCATCATCCGTTCCAAAAGCCAACCAGCCTTCTTTTGTCGGGTGCCACGCCAGCTACGACACGAAACGTTGATTTATAATCAGACCCTGAAAACACTAACGTGTTAAATAACAGGACCCGCCTTACCGCCGTGACTTTGGACTTGATTCCCTGCCAGAAGGACCTGATGTCGTACTGGTTCTGGGCGCTCAGCGTGTTCCAAACCCGGATCATGTTATCGCCGACGCCCAGCGCCAGGCAGCCCACGCCCACCGGGGAGAAAGTCAGAGCGTTGACGTGACCCCCCAGGGTGGGGAGGGTCCAACAACAGCCTAAAGAGTTCAGGTCCCAACATTTAATCTGGTCGAGTTAAACAGAGAGTTAGTCGTGATGCGTTTAGAAACACGGTTACGCACGGCGCCGTTCGGCGACCCACCTCTCTGTCCATGGAGGTGCTGAGGAGCAGCTCCTTGTCCTGCAGCTGAACTGAACTCATGTTGAAGACGATCCGGCTGTGGTTCTGACCCTCAGACGACCCGAACAGACTCCACCTCTGCTTTCCCACCTTGGACAAATCCCACATCACCAACTCACCACTAGAGTGAGACACGGTTAAAATCAGGTTTTATTAACAATAAAGTTCTGTGATTCTAAAATTCTGACTTTAACTTTGAAAAAATCTCTTGTTTCTTGAAGGCGTTTCACCTCTGACCTAAGAGGTTTCTTCAGTTCTGAGGTTCTGAATGGCATCATACACCAACGTTCTGACTTTAATATTTATAATATTAGAAATAATATTTGTATTAAATGTGACAGGATGAGTTTCAGGATTTTTACAATGTAACTAAAATCAAATTCAAGCACTTTTAAGGTGATTTTTTAAAAAGATTTCCAAGCACCTTACACTGGTCTCACACACACATGAACAAACCTATAAACCAGGGATTCCCAAACTGGTGCGCGAGCTGCCACTAGGGGGTGCTCAAGATGAAAACTGTAATGGTGGAAATTTGAAATAATGACACATTTACAGTGTTTTTTCCCCACTCAGTAAAACTGTGTAAACGTGTATACCATCATTGTGTGGAGCTGTGGGACAATATCTGGATGAACTCTGAGTCTTTTTTCTGTCAATCATGTGAACTCTTTAGCAGACCTTTATTTTGAAGGCGACGATAACTTTTACTATTAGTTCCGGGGCAAAGTTGAGGAGCTGCTGGACTGTTTACCTCATCAAATGGATATTATTTATTCAAAGAATCCTTCTTGACAGCTTGTAACAACTCTGCTGATTGATTCCATGTGTGTCCTGATTTAATCAACTCCATGGTGAGTCGTTTTCTTTGTTTCTGTTGTTTTTACTAAAGATGCAGCGCTACTTTCTGCCGCCGATGAGCTAATGGCTAACGGAGCTGGGTGTTAAAATTTAAAAACACTAAGCAGTTAGTTAAGAGAACCGTCAGCTTAATCCAGTGTAGTAACCTCCTGCTTACTTCCACACATTTCATCAGCACCCCCCCCCATACACACCCACCGTCTTTACAAGATAAGAGCATCACATGGAAATACGAGGGGCGTTTACTGATCGTAGAACACGCGACTCTCACTGTAATCCTCGGTTACATCTGATTTAATTATTAAACACTCAAAAGTATCAAAGATTTGTAACATTAATGATTCGTAGGTACCAGGAATTTGTTCAAATGTCAAAGGTCTCCATCCAGGGATTGGGGGTGCGCGAACACGGCTGGGACATAGAAGGGGGGGCGGTAAAAAAAGTTTTGGAATTGCTGCTATAAACAATTATTTTACATCCTCGTCTCATAAATGTTTTTGCATCTTAATGAATTTCAGCTACACGTTAAAATAAAAACACACTGATTCTTCTGTTGTGGCCAGCAAACGACTGATCTGAGTTCAGCTGTGACCTGATGATACAGAATATACCAGTCTATCAATCTGACTCTCACATTCTTACTGAATGCCTCATTATTTTGAAAAGTTTTAAAATTATAAATTTGGAAGTTAAGATTCTCACATTTCTATCTTTTTGCATGAATTAGCACTTAGACTGGAAACAATTTTCACTACAGCTTCATAGCAGATAATGAGCTGATTGGTAAACTTTTCAAAAGTCTAGAAGGAAAAAGTTTCAGGGTTTTCTTGTTTTTTACCTGGAATTTAACAGTTTTTAAAACTTTCTGGTCTCTAATAAAAATTGTTAATATCGAGTCTTTTAACTTGATATTTCTCCAAAACAAGAGTCCGGGATGTTTTTCTTTATTTACTCCTAGTTTGACTCATGGCCTTTGTTGGTTGGCTCTTTGGCGCCCTCGTTTAAGATGGACAAGGCGGGTACTGCAACGCATAAAGTCGAGCGGTCACAAACATCTGGGCTGCACGCCGCGGAGGAGGAGGCCGGGTGACGCTAGCAGGAAGGTACGACGGTGAAGTTTAACTCGTACAGTATTAAACGTCTGTTTCCAGCTTTAGCTCTTAGTGCGCTCACGGATCATAAAAGACAAAAATCTGATTTTTGAGCTTCAGATCAGCTGATCACCGATTCAACCAATCACTGAATATCAGCAGATTCTGATCATCTGTGGATTTTTTTGTGTGCATTTCTCGTTTCAAGTAATTTCATGCACTATATTTTTTTAAATCACTTTCTAAACTTTGAAGATAAAATGGTAAAATTCCAGCATTTTTAAGCATTTCGAGAACCCTGGAGAAGAATGGAGTGTGGACCTGAAGCAGCTGGACACGAGCTGCGCCGGTCTTCCCTTCGGCCAGTGGACGTTGAGCCAGATTCTCTCTTTGACCCCGGGGTCGACCGCAGAGCCTCTCCTCTTCAGGAACGGCAGCTTCAGAGTCATCACGCCTGAGGGGAGACAGAACGTTCTCAGCTTTCACGTTTTTAAGAGGAGAAACTTCTGCCACTAAAACCCAAATCCTTCACCTTTTCCCTTCGCTGTGCTCCAGACCCTCACCGTCTGGTCTTTGCTCCCAGACGCCAGATAGCATCCTGAATCTTCTACTGTGGAAACTCCATCGGTTCCTGCAGTCGACCCAATCATAAAGCCTCAGGTTCCTGAAGAACGTTTAGTTTAGTTTGAACAGAAGTGACTGCAGTTACCTTCACCGTCCTCGGCTCTGCTGCAGAGGGCGCCCTCTCCGGTCACAGGAGACCACGCCAGAGAGTGGATCTCGTTGTCGTGTCCGCGGAGACGCTGCATCACTTCACCTTTCCTACTCACGTCGATGAGCGCGATCATTCCATCTTTATACCTACGGCAGAGAGTCGGCGTAACCGGTTACCACGGAAATGCTGCGTAAAGTTCAGTTTAACAGGATGCTCTTGGTTTGTTTTCCATTTCTATGAATTCAAACTATTTTCTGTAGAATAAAACAAAATAGAAAAGTCCTTTATCGTCCCTCATTTAGGTTTATTATAACAGTTTCCAGAGGGTATTTCTTTTGTCTACATGGATTTAACTAGTTATTTTTACTATATGAAGTTTCATATAAAAGTCTTAAGTATTTATAGGTCGTAAAATGGAAATTAAAAGTTAATTTTTTCAACTAAAGCTCTATGAAATTAAGTATTTTTAGCTTATTTTTTAACTCAAATTCAATTTTTGTATTTTTTAAATTTTGAGAAGGCGCAGTGGTTAGCACTGTTGCCTTGCAGCAAGAAGGTCGCAGGTTCAAATCCCAGCTGTGGCCTTTCTGCGTGGAGTTGGCGTGTTCTCCCCGTGCATGTGTGGGTTTCCCCCACAGATCACAACAGGCCCTATAGGTGGTGATGATCCAGGACCAGGACTCCCTCTGAAAAGAGTTTCTGAAACTCAGTGGGACATTTCCTGGTTAAGTAAAGGTTAATACATAAAAAATGTTTGTTTTTAATTGGAGGTGGAAACATGGCGTTTCACAGGACCAGCTAATGTTTAACACATCCACGTCACGTCAACAACTTTATACAAACTACTGATGTGTTTGTGATCAAAACTTTCTCTATTAAGAAAAACGGAAAGACATAAAATCAGAACACGCAGCTTTTAATTTTAAAGTCTTTACGAACGGGTTCTGCTTTTTTACTTTAAGAACCAGAAGTTGTTCTGCGTTTCCAGCATAAAGGACTCACCTTTGTTGTAGATTTATGTCAGAAAACTTGAGGAATTGATGATTATTTGATAGAGTACTCTATGAGAAATATGAGCTATCTGCAGCTCTAATGATGATGATTACTGTTTACAGTTTTAATTCCTAAACTCCAGCTCAGATCCTGAGTCTTGATCTTTCTTTCTGGTCGGTGAGCTGTTCTGTTCTGTTCTTACCCGACAGCCACAGACTTCCAGCTGTGAGGGGAGCAGCTGAGGCAGAAGATGGTTCTGGGTTCTGGGAAGAAGCTGGTCGTGTCTCCTGTGTGGAACCAGTGGCAGACCACCACACCCTTCTCATCGCCGGACACCACCAGGTTTTTATCAGCAGGGGACCAGTGCAGCGCCGAGACTGGACTCTGGGGGGACACAACGACTTAAAGCACTTCCTGTTGATGCGGTTTTTTAAAAGATTTTTTTAAAGATTTAAAGGGACTTTGGGTCATTCTATCAGTTATTTAGCTACAGAAATGACCACACCGCTGATGACATCACTCAAAACAGACAGAGTCTCTAGAAACAGGAAGTAGTCCTCTAACTGGAGCACGGCTAATCAGATCAGGAGAGACACTGCTGCAGATCAGTGACAAAAAAAGTGTCTAATTTCCGGTAAGAACGCCCCGATACCAGCATCAGGTATCGACCCAATACTATGGTTGTGTTCTAGTACTCCTTACTCATAAAAGTACTTTGATCAGTACTCGGATGAGTTGCAGCAGCTAAGATGAAGTGAATATTCTGATTGAATCCTCATAGTTTGGGTCTGGTAAAACCCACTAATCACAGCTGACGGTCGCTCTCCAGGCACTAGCATGTTGTATTTAGCAGCGTGTTGCTATCAGCTAACAGTAGAGCTGGTTAAAGTTTGGTTCTGATCAGCTGAGGGAAGGTTTGGTCTGCTGAATGCGGTTACGTCACACAATCAACCACACTGTGAAATGCTTTACGGCATGTCATTTGTGTATTTATTGGTTATCAGAGCGTTATTATCACACTAGGACTCACCTCGCTGAGAGGTTTAGTGTGAGTGTTTCACGTTTTATTTATTTAGTATTTCAACATCAGCAGATGTTCCAGTTTATTTAGTTTTTGCATCAAGTCCAGATCAGGTTACCTGAAGTAAACGGTTCATTTTATGTAACATTTTTAACTCAGAGACAGAGAAACCCTTCTGGATTGGATCTAACTACAGAATGTTGAGTTCATTTACTTGTTCTGTGATCCATGAATTTGTGGCTTAAAGTTTCACATAACTTTATCCACAGATTTCTAATGAGTAATACAAACAGTGCAGTACATAAAGCAACCAGCAGGGGGCACCAGTATGATAGTAAAATATTCTCTGGTCTGTGCAGGACAGGTGGGACAGCAGAGCAGAAAAGCTGACTCTCACCTGATGAGCAGCCTGCTCTTTTATTAGAGTCTTATTGTTGGAGTCCCAGAAGCGAACGGTGCCATCAGTGGAGGCGCTGACACAGATGTGACTCTGCTCTGCGTGCTGACAAAACGAAAAGCCGGACACCAAGTCTCTGTGGCCCGCAAGCTCACCTGCAAAACACAGAAACGGAACACGCTGGGAGTTCTGCTCACTGAGTCGAAGTACATTCTTCAGAGAGTCTGAGAAGACTACATTTATATCGTTCTTTGTCTTATTAAGAGACAAGTTCTTGAGAAATCTAAATACAAGGTTTGAAGATAAAAAGGAATTCAGGTTTAATGAATTAAAACGTAAACGACTTGTTTTATGATCTTGCGTTTTATGGAGATGGTCTCCTTTAAAAAGTCTTGGACATCACATCACTGAAAATAACCATCTATTGGTTTTAAAATGCAAAAAGGGTGAGCAGAACATTTATGAGGAAATCTTGAAAAATGCCAGTGCAGCTCCTACCTCAGTTCCAACATCAACCTTATAACAATCAGAGCTGAGACTAAACGTCCACGTTTTGATTTAAAAGCTGTACGAGAAATGCACAGACAACCAAGACCAACAGAAATGTTAAAACTGCTCCCAATGGCTCAATATAGTCACCATGGTAACCAGATACCTGTAGACAGGAAGTTAGACCAGGGGTTTCCAACACGTCGCTCATGAGGCCTAATAAAAGTAACTGCAATAAACTACAGGTTGCATAAATTTAAACCTTTTGTTGAAAAAACATCAAACGAACCACTTTTACAGCTCAGTATAAACTTCATGAATAAATGATAAATAATGACTTTTATCAAGGCTATGATGATACATAGGAAAATGAGGCAGTGCTGAGGTAGTTTCATTTTAAATCATAACTCTTAAATATGATAAGGAGTGTTTAAGGAGGTGTAATTATGAGTATTATTAAAGGTATTATTCCCTGAAATACAACCATCAAAGAACCTAAAGTTGCCTCCAATAAATATTAGCCATTTTACAAGGTTAAATGAGAGTTCAACACTTTGCATCTAATCCTTAAATGAGTAATATCTACTTGGAGAGGGTGTAGTCATTCACAGAGGGTGTAGTCATTCACAACGCTACATAATGGCGAGCCAGCCAGGAGTCAAATGTCATTGGATTAGCGTATTCTGTGACGCTACACAACATTAAGCAGAGCTATCACACATCACAGGTTTTCCTAACATCATGCAGCCATGTCCACATTACTGCACTACTGTAAGTGCCACTGCAGCAGAAACTATAAACTAAACAGTCTCATGCAAAACAGATCTGCAGCAGCGTCTCCTGATCTGGCTAGCCATGAGCACTGCTCCAGAGGACTACTTCCTGTTTCTAGAGATGCCACCAGCTGTGTGAGTGATGTCACCGGGGGGTATGGTCCTTAGATGAATAACTGATAGAACACCACATCAAAATGACCCAAATATCTATTTTAAAACCCTTCACTTCCTGTTTGGAAAATAAAATTTAGCTAAAATATAACTGAGGTCTATGAGAGGCTGGGTGTTCGGTCTCTGCACTCTCAGGGGATTGGACAGAAAAACATCAGCCCCATAGCAAAGAGAGAGACACAGCAAGTGGAAGAAGAATAAACTGATGTATAATTTGTAATGTCGGGTTCTTGAAGTGAGATGAGGAAAATGATGAGACACTATTAAAAGTTTTACAAACATTTATTAAAATATGAGACCTTTACAGTGATAATAAGCAACTTTTTCATATTTTTAAATCTTCTCCTTGAGCCAGTCTGTGCTAATCTGATCCTTTACAAAGTTAATGAAAAGTCACTTAGCCCCATCTGGTGGTTAGATCCGGAATACCACGATTGCAAGATCTCCGTCTCCGTCACGGTACCCAGGAAGTCACGTGTCTCACGAGGGTTAGGCTAACCCAAAGTGGCTAGCTGTTATGCTAGCTCTGGAGTGTTTTTAGCTCATGATTCCTGATTTTTTTTCCATCTCTCCCTGCTTGAACACAGCTGATTTCTTTGAAGGAGTAAATAACCGCTCCTGTAGAAAGCTCTGAAGGCTGAGGAGACATTTCAACAGGTAGATTTAGGCGTTTAGAAGCTGAAACAATATGCTAACTTGTTAATGCAGTGATTTAAAACGGACACCAGGGGGCGCCCAAAACAAGCAAAACTGCACATTATCACTAAGCCCAAAAGTCTGACCCCTCACATCTGTCTCTGCCTAAAAAGTCACAGTCAGTTTTTCCTGTCTCACACTGGTGTCTTCTTGTCTTTTGTTTATTCTTTTTCACAAATTTTCCCAGGAACCTCTACCTCCAGCTGCTCTGTGTTTACAGGAGCCAGCTAATCTGTCCTTGATGCAGGAACTTTCAGTGGTCTCTGCTCTTCAGCCTGTCATGCTCTTAAAGCATCACTCATTGCAGTTACTTCTCTATTCTGACCTGATTCAGAGGTAATTCTGTTCATGTAGCGCCACCAAAACGCACCATTCCCTATTAAACCACGTGTTTTAAGAAATGCACTGCAGTCTGTTTAGTTTTAAAGCTAGTGAACAGGGCTTTATGCTAGAACCACCTGGATAAACTTCCATGGTTCATTAAAGGTGATGATTTTGTCCAAATGTTGGGACTTCAATCTGTGAGTAACATCTATCCTGTCACCTGAGACACAGAAACACCTGTCTGATGTGTAACAGGGACAGTACACTCACCTGAAACACTGCATGAGGACCCAGAAATCTCGACCAGGTAAACGACGTTTTTGGCTCCTACGCCCAGTAAACCCTTCCTGTTGACGTCACTGCAGCGCGAGCAGTACCAGTTGGGAGAGGCGGGAAGCGACCTTTCGTTCATGTCGCTTTGGACGCTTTAAATAACTAGATTTCTGTGAATTAAACTCTGAATAAAACCCAAACAAACTTCTCACATGTTCCTCGGACTGTAGCGGCAGCATTCATTGCCGTACGTTCAACGTAGTGTCGTAAATCCTGCTTCGTACTCAGTACGGGATCCCAACTGGGTCAAACCGTGCGAAGTTTGCTGTCATCCTCTTATTATTTGTCTTTCATTAGGGCAAATACATGTTTCAAGTACATAGGCTTGGATATTTTTATTGGGCCTAATTTTAGAAAACTACAATAAACATGATCATTTACCCAAGTCCAATATTAGGTAATTTTCTGTTTTTTTTTTTTTTTGTCGAACTTATTCAACATGTACAAACAGTGGTTACAAATCAGCATGGTATACTAAAATTAGGAGAATATGTACATGTGATTATATTTGTGAGAAAAAACAATAATACAGTAAATGTATTTTCTGTAAATTATTTTCTGAGGAAGATATGTGTGGTTTATCAGTTAAAAAAACAGGTCTACGGATTATAATCCAGGTTTGTTATTGTGTTTATCTATTCATTCATTGTGTTTATTGAAGTTGTTATTTTTTTGTAGTTTTTTCCTGTTTTCAATTTGAATTTTAGACATGATTAATTTTATACTTCTATCTACTCCTTTTTTTAACGCTTAGAAAAAAAATAGAATTTGAAATATCTTTTTTAATTTTAATTTTATTATTTTTTTTAGAATGTTTGATAAAAATAAAATGAACTTGAATAACATAAAATAAATGCATTTCACTGTCTAGTTCTCCAGTCCAGCTGGTGGCGCTGTTCTACGCTGGTTGCCGACCTCCAAAACACGTCAGAAGAAGAAGTGTCGTAAAAGTTCAAGATGGCGACTGCAATGACAGGACGCGGTGAGTGAAATCTGTATTTTTTTATGGTAAAATTCAAGTTATGGCTTTGTGTTTTCTCAGTTTGTGAGTGTTTTTGTGTTTTTATGCAGGCGCCGCCTTCATTCGGACTATATCGGACGTGTTTCACTCGAGGTGAGAGCGTTTAAACCTGAACGACGATCCGAATTATTTTTTCTTGATTCAAAAATCTATGAAGCATGATCCAGTTCTAGGCAAGGATAATAGAAGAGTGAAATTTAACAGAACGTCAGCACAAAGTAAAGAGATGAAGGAAGGATTCATTAGTTCTGTCGTCTCCACGTTTTTTCTGAAAACAAACGTGTTGTTTACTCAGTCACTTTACAGAAAACACTCGTTGTTTCTGAAATATACAACAGAGTTATAGAAAATAATCGAATTTCTGTCCGGTTTATGTGTACATTTAGTGGGTTTTTTCTCTCCCAAAATGTATTGACAAATAACGAACAAAGTAACATAAAATACCACGGATTTTCTACTAAAAGAAAGTAAATAAAAGCAGGTTCAGGGGTTCAAAGTCACATGCCTCAACACGGTGACTCAGCTGATCCATAGGTTGTTTTGGGATTCAGGTCTGGAGAAAGTACAGGCCACTCCCTCTGAGGTCTCCCATTCTCATAAAATGCTTATACGTTATTTTAAAATCCCACAAAAGCCTTTAAATGTTTCATCTTCCAGTTACATTACGTTGTGTCTGTTTCACCTCGTGTCTACAGGTTACAGGTTGTGGGTGCAGCTTCACAGCAGCTCTCCTGTCTCCACACCAGCCCTCCACTGGACTCTAAGCACTGGGAGAGGAGCAACCTGAAGGTGTATCCACCACAGCTCCCAGATGAGCCTCGCAGACCAGCCGTGAGTCTTTCCTCCAGTTTGGAGCTGGATTTAATCCAGAATCTGCTGCTGGTGATGAATCATATGTGCAACTTTTCTGTTAATCACATTGCTTTGGAACATAAAATACTTTAATTTTAACTGGCTGGGTCAGGTGGGGTTTTTGATGTGAAAACAAACAAAATTGCAACAGTTGTGCAAATTTTCTGGTCATAATTTAAGTACGAAATATTTGAATAATGCCTTATTTTATTTGCAATTTGGTCACCATCGCTTTTAAAGCTGTCTCACTTTTTTCAGGCTTTCTGACTCGTGGATAAACTAAATTGAGAAACATTTTCTAGACTGAACTGTTTTGAGAGAAAATTTGCCTCAAAACATGTTCAAATTTCCACAGGCGTGAGATCCTGAGACCCTCTGTAACGTTTTGTAAACTTTCTCTTGGATGCCGATTCCAATGCTTCGGAGCAGTGAGATACTGGCTTCATTCAGAGAGGGTCACCTGGTGTCACCGACAGGAAGCTGAGATCTGATGTTGATTTAAACAGATTAACTCAACACACAAATGTTTTTCTGCAGGAGGTCTTCCACAGCAGGAGGCAGATCAAATACAGCAAAGACAAGATGTGGTATTTGGCCAAAATGGTAAGAGACTCGGACATTAAGTACATTACAACCTAAAATCTGCTTCTGAAGCTGCAGGAAACTCAACGTTTCCCTTCAGATCTGATCGTTTGTGTTTATGAATCTGTGCAGAGCAACTGCAGTGTGGAAATGCTGAAAACTGAAATATTGTTGATCACTAGAAATGGTCACATTTTTATCAGAAAAGCAGTTTGAATGCTGTAAGGAACGTCTGGAAGACCTGAACTAAAGTTGAAGCTGAAACTCAGTAATATCAAAAAGCTTTAAGATTTATTTTGAAAAACCCTTAAACTAAAGTAACTGACTTAAAGTCATGGGGGTAATAAGAGTTTGTTTGCAAAAGATTTAAGAAAAAAGGCAAAAACCATCCTTTGGTAAAGTGATTCCATCATTAGAGGGAGAATATCTGGATGTTTATCTGAAATGTTATTAAAACTTAAACCGTGATTTCATAAAAACAATACGATATATCAGAAAATGTCTTCAGTGTGTGATAGATTCAAACCCTGTGATTTGTTTAAAACATGAATGATGTTTCTACGTGGAAATTTGCTAAAATGATCAACACTTGAAGAAGTTTTTGAAGCATTTTACATTATTCTTCATGAACATGTTCACAAAGAGAACAAAGTCCTTAAAGAGCTGAATGTTTTCTTATAGATTTTGTTAAAGTAGCACCAAAGATCAACACAGATCTTGTTTGTTAAATAAATGTTTTTTTAAAAATCAAGAACTTACTAATTCAAGTTGCATTTTAGAAAAAAGTTTTCTGGAAAACGTTACTTCTTGTTGCGTATACGGTAGCTATTCTCTATTTTCTCATTATTCTACTGGATGTGTGAAACCTGCAGCTTTCTGCTGACTTGACATTTTCTTTCTATCTGATGATTTTTTCCCGTTTCAGATCCGAGGGATGAGCATTGATGAAGCTGTTGCTCAGCTGGAATTTAACGACAAGAAAGGAGCAAAAATCATGAGAGAGGTTTGTACTGTATCAGTTCACTCACTTATTTTTACCTCGTCTATTCATGAAGCTGTTTATGGATCATTACTGCATTAGTTTTTGTATAATCTTGTCAAACAGATGAATGCCTGAGTAAAACTTTGGTTTTGGTTATTTCAGGTTTTACTTGAAGCTCAGGAGATGGCGGTAAAGAATCACAACGTGGAGTATAAATCCAACCTGTATGTAGGTGAGTTCCTGCAGACACAGCGGTCATTATGATGATTAAAGGCGCAGTTCTTAAATGGTTCCCATCATACCTTCCTGTTGAGCTGTTCTACTACATCTCTTGACTGTGGGGTTCATCAAGGCTCAGTCTTAGGTCCAATACCTTCTTCCTCTAGGATCCACTCTCAGAAAACACATTGCTTTTCACTCTTTTGCTGATGATTTCCAGATGTACTGTGGTGTGAAAACCTATTGTCCCCCTTCCTGATTTCTTATTCTTTTGCATGTTTGTCACACAAAATGTTTCTGATCATCAAACACATTTAACTATTAGTCAAAGATAACACAAGTAAACACAAAATGCAGTTTTTAACTGATGGTTTTTATTATTTAGGGAGAAAAAGATCCAAACCTACATGGCCCTGTGTGAAAAAGTGATTGCCCCCCTTGTTAAAAAATAACTTTTTATCACACCTGAGTTCAATTTCTGTAGCCACCCCCCCCCAGGCCTAATTACTGCCACACCTGTTTCAATCAAGAAATCACTTCAATAGGCGCTACCTGACACAGAGAAGTAGACCAAAAGCACCTCAAAAGCTAGACATCATGCCAAGATCCAAAGAACTTCAGGAACAAATGAGAACAAAAGTCATTGAGATCTATCAGTCTGGTAAAGGTTCTAAAGCCATTTCTAAAGCTTTGGGACTCCAGAGAACCACAGTGAGAGCCGTTATCCACAAATGGCAACAACATGGAACAGTGGTGAACCTTCCCAGGAGTGGCCGGCCGACCAAAATGACCCCAAGAGCGCAGAGACAACTCATCCGAGAGGACACAAAAGACCCCAGGACAACATCTAAAGAACTGCAGGCCTCACTTGCCTCCATTAAGGTCAGAGTTCACGACTCCACCATAAGAAAGAGACTGGGCAAAAACGGCCTGCATGGCAGATTTCCAAGGCGCAAAAAGAACATTAAGGCTCGTCTCAATTTAGCTAAAAAACATCTCAATGATCGCCAAGACTTTGGGGAAAATCCCTTGTGGACCGACGAGACAAAAGTAGAACTTTTTGGAAGGTGCGTGTCCCGTTACATCTGGCGTAAAAGTAACAGCATTTCAGAAAAAGAACCTCATACCAACAGTAAAACATGGTGGTGGTAGTGCGATGTCTGGGGAGGTTTTGCTGCTTCAGGACCTGGAAGGCTTGCTGTGATAGATGGAACCATGAATTCTACTGTCTACCAACACATCCTGAAGGAGAATGTCCTGAAGGCCATCTGTTGGTCAACTCAAGCTGAAGCCATCTTGGGTGCTGCAGCAGGACAATGACCCAAAACACAGCAGCAAATCCACCTCTGAATGGCTGAAGAAAAACAAAATGAAGACTTTGGAGTGGCCTAGTCAAAGTCCTGACCTGAATCCTATTGAGATGTTGTGGCATGACCTTAAAAAGGCGCTTCATGCTAGAAAACCCTCAAATAAAGCTGAATTACAACAATTCTGCAAAGATGAGTGGGCCAACATTCCTCCAGAGCGCTGGAAAAGACTCGTTACAAGTTATCACAAACGCCTGATTGCAGTTATTGCTGCTAAGGGCGGCCCAACCAGTTATTAGGTTCAGGGGGCAATCACTTTTTCACACAGGGCCATGGAGGTTTGGATCTTTTTTCTCCCTAAATAATAAAAACCATCATTTAAAAACTGCATTTTGTGTTGACTTGTGTTATCTTTGACTAAGAGTTAAATGTGTTTGATGATCAGAAACATTTTGTGAGACAAACATGCAAAAGAATAAGAAATCAGGAAGGGGCAGATAGTTTTTCACACCACTGTATCTGTATTCCAGCTAACAGTCAAACATCTATTCAGACACTGCTGCGTTGCATCAGCGACGTGCAGTCGTGGATAAACAATAACTTCAATTTAAACAAGAACAAAGCAGAAAAGATTGTTTTTTTTTTTACAATCTGACAGTGGTGTTAGTCCATTAGTGTCAGGTTCCTATCCGTCTCACAGGAACCTCGGTGTGTTTATTTACTACTACTTTAAATGGACGTCTCTAGGATTTGGATGAAATCAGAAAATAAGTGTTTTGACAGATTGTTGTAATTCAAGGTTTTAAAACTATTATTTTTAAAGATCCTATAAGATTTGAGTTGAGAAACCTTTTTTTTAATTCACACTTCAAACAGGTTTGAGTCACCTCAGAGGATAAAACCAGTTCTGTTTTGTTTGTTTTTTTCGTCCCCCCTGCAGCCGAGTCGTTTTCTGGTAAAGGGAAGTACCTGAAGCGGATCCGCTACCACGGCAGAGGCATGTTCGGCATCATGGACAAAGTTTACTGTCACTACTTTGTCAAACTGGTGGAGGGTTCACCGCCCCAAACAGAGCAGAGGACGGGCTTCGACCAGGCCAAAGAGTACGTCCAGAACCTGAAGAACCGGACCATCATCTACAGCCTGTAGACGGACATCATGTGTTCCCTTTGATTTTTGTAAATAAACAAGATATGAGTTATACTCAGTCACAGTCTTACTTTTTTTTAATTGAGGTAATTTAATTAATTAATTTATTCCTAAATAAAAACTCTGGATTAGATAAAACATTAAAAAACACATTTCAGTGTTAAAGGCACACTATGTAACTTTTTCATATTTTAAATCTTTTCCTTGAGCCAGTCTGTGCTAATCTGACCCTTTAACAGGGTTCATGAAAAGTCACTCAGACCCATCTGCTGCTTGACCCGGAAGTCTCACAAAGTCACGTATCTCACGAGGCTAACCCAGGGGTGTCCAAACTTTTCAAGATGGGGGTCCAAAATCTCCAAGTTAAAAGTCTTCAGGGGCCAAATAAATTTAATTTTTTATTTTAAAATGCAAAAACGGTTTTAGAGTGATTTTCTGATTTTGTACTGCTCAAAATATAGACATAAAAGGGTCTCAAATGTTAGATTCAGTAAAAGAAAATAATCAAATTCCCTGGATTTGATTGGTCAGTTGTTTTATAGTTTCTTGAAAATAAATTCTAGTGTGTTATCAGCAACAAGAACGGGATCTGGGTCCCTCTTTTCAGTAAAGCTGCTGGATTAATTTAGCCAGATTTGATGAAAGAAGTTCACGTCTGCTGTTTAGTAAGAGTGTTTGTGGTTCTATTTACCAGGAAATTTAATTTAAAAAATAGACTTGGTTGATGAAAAACTAATACTTTAGATTGAGCTGAAATGTTTATGTTTTAAAATAGCCCAAAATTTTTTAAAAGGACTAAATTCTACCATTTTGGAAATGCAGTTGAGGGCCACAGAGAATCACTCAGAGGGCCACAAGTGGCCCCTGGGCCACACTGTGGACATGCCTGGGCTAACCCAATGTGGCTAGCTGTTATGCTAGCTCCGGAGTGTTTTTAGCTCATGATTCCTGATTTTTCCCATCTCTCCCTGCTTGAACACAGCTGATTTCTTTGACTGAGTGATGAACCGCTCCAGTAGAAAGCAGTGAAGGCTGAGGAGACGTTTAACAGGGAGATTTAGGGCTTTCTGAGCAGAAACACGCTAACGTTTTTACAGCAGTGATTTAAAACGGACACTAGGGGGAGCTAAACGCAAGCAAAACTGCATAGTGTGCATAAAAGGGATGTTTGGGTGATTTTGAAGTTTATTTACAGTAAGGGTCATACCCACTGGTGACATGACTCACAGTGGGTGGAGTCTCTAGAAAAGGAAGTAATCATCTGAACAAAACAATACTGATATCTCGTCAAATCAGGAGCTCAGAAACATCACTTCAGCTTCAGCCTCCCTCCACTGTGGACGTTAGAATTCATTTAAAATTTCATAGAAAACCTCGTCAAAAAGCTGAAACTTCTTTTATAGGAATATGGAACTAGAATTGGGACTTTTGTTTTGTACTTGTAACTTTAGTTTTGTACTTGAAACTTTCAGTTTTGTGCTTGTAACTTTTAGTTTTGTACTTGTAACCAGTAGCGTAGCCAGAAATAGATTTTGGGCCGGGCCTAATAAAAAATGGGTGGGCCCAAAAATGTAATTGAAAATAAGTGTATTTGTAAATGTCACTTTTGTTTAAGCAGACATGTGTCTATACAGTGATTCCTTGTCATCCTCATCAAAAGTGTAGATTTTCATTCCCACCTTGCTGCAGAAAAGAAGCTCATAAAGGGAAGGGAGCATGAGGGCGCTACTCATCAGACTCTTGGTCAGCGCGCAAAAGGGAGTCAGGACGCACTGCGCTCCGCTCCATGGAGGAGATCGTCAGGACGCATCAACACTGCGCTGTAAAAAAAAAAGTTTAAAGCATGCAAAGTTGCACAAAACATTCCACGAAAGTACAAGGCTGCAAAATGTGAACTGCAAAAGAGAGGAACCTGTCAGAAACGACAGAAAGATCTCTGAACAAAACATCTAAAATCCAAAGCACATTAACCCTGTAACACAGGACAGGTCCTCCACTTTTTGTTTTTTGAAACATTTTGAAATGAAGATTTGTTTTGTCATTTCTTAAATGCTTTGGTTGACACTACAAGTCACAGCAGCATACGCACAGTTGCGCTGTTACCGTAGCTCGTCTTTAGAGTTCCGAAATTATTCAAAATAGCCAATGAGAGGAAGACTTACAAATGATGTAATAGTTATGAAATCACAACAGTCATGCTGTTGATCTTAAATTTACTCTGTTCTATTTCATTTCATGATTACTTAAATGAAATCCCTCAAAAATAAAACAATTATGTATAATTTTGTTGAGGAAGCCATTTGATTGGGTGGGCCCAGGTACACAGTGGGTGGGCCCAGGCCCGCCCAGGCCCACCCGTAGCCACGCCCCTGCTTGTAACTCATGTTTTGTACTTGTAACTTTTAGTTTTGTACTTGTAACTTTTAGTTTTGTACTTGAAACTTTAAGTTTTGTACTTGTAACTTTTAGTTTTGTACTTGTAACTTTTAGTTTTGTACTTGAAACTTTCAGTTTTGTACTTGTAACTTTTAGTTTTGTACTTGTAACTCATATTTTGTACTTGTAACTCGTGTTTTGTACTTGTAACTTTTAGTTTTGTACTTGTAACTTTTAGTTTTGTACTTGAAACTTTCAGTTTTGTACTTGTAACTTTTAGTTTTGTACTTGTAACTTAGTTCTGTGACTTATAACATAACATAACATTGTAACATGAGTTACAAGTACAAAACTAAAAGGTACAAATACAAAACGTAAGTTACAAGTACAAAACTAAAGTCCTAATTCTAGTTCCATATAGGAATAAATTATGATTTTCTCTGAAGGCAATGAAAAAATCGCCACAACCTTTCTACCTTTGTTAGCTGATGCTGATTGGGTGTTTGTGAGTGCAGCAGATTTAGGTTTTATCTCTGGTTTTGGTCATCGTGTCCATCACTGCTCTCTGCTGCTGCTTCTTTACCCTTACAGGTTTACTCACTGGATGTCTCTGGTCTAGATAAATAACTGCTAGAACGCTGCTGCTTCAGAACATACCTTTAAACGTCATCCTACGCCTTTGAATGATCCTGTAACAGCTACAGTCCTGGAATGATTCAGACCTGTTTCCACCGTCTCATTTTAAATTAGCTGAGATTCTTTTGATTGTGAATAAATCATCTTCTCTCCATTATAAAAAGTCAATAATTTAGTTTCATTACATTTATAAATGATCCTAAAACCATTAGACATCTCACAAACCAAACTAATCATTTCTTCCCAGAACAAACGTGTCATCTGCAAACAGAAGACCCTGCAGCGATGAAGTTGTTAAACAGCTCCGAGGCGTAAACGAGTAAAAACCGTCCCACTGCAGGTCTGGAGTCTGTTTGTATCCGACGAGTGAAAACAGCCTTAAGTGTGTGTCGGTCAGGCTGTCAGCACTCCGCCGTGACAGGTCCGGTTGTGTTAGCGTGACAGCAGTCACCACAACTCGTCCTCCGAGTCCAGACCTGTCAGCATCACTGTTCTTCATCCCTTCACTGCAGGTTGTTTCAGGAGGAAGTGTCAGACTGAGACTTCATGTTGTTTCAGGGTAAATCCACCTCAGCTATCTTTATTTCATTTTTTTTTTTTTTGCAGAAGATTCTGTTTGCTTAACGTCATCATCTGTTTATCCATCTCAAACTTATTCCTGCTAATAAATTGAAGTCAGAGGGACAGAAAGCAGCCTTTGGAGACTAAACCCAGGAGGGGACCTGGACCTCTTTGTGTTTTCTAAAGGTCGCGGTGTCTCATTGTTCTGAAAGCCCAGAGCTTCACTCTCAGCTGATCCTAATTGGCCTTTAGTTTTCTGCTCCTGATGTGACCGATCCGGTTTGTGTATCTGCCCGTCACCACATCCCTCCAAAGCTCTTGTCAGCTCCGAGCAGCTTTGAGTGCATTTTCAAATGAAATGCCATCTGCTGGCCTCAATTTCAGCAGACAAGTGCCCCCAATCTCAGGTTGGAGGCTGCCTCGGTCCCACGGCTCGAAACGGCAGCGACTTCTGAAAAGAGCAGGCAGCTTCATCTTCTTCCTCTCTTTCTTTTCCTCCTCCCTTCTTTTGGCTCAACTTTATGACCCAGCAGCCTCCTTTTTCTCTCTGAGAACAAACACAAATATGCAGAAAACACCCACTGATGCTGGTTTTCTACAGTTTAACTGAACAGGGTTTGATGGTATCGCCAGGCGGGCTTTTATCTGATAAAGGCACAAAACAACTTCTCTATATTTAATCAACCGCTTGTCTTTTGCTGCTCTTATGTTGTTACATTTCTATGAAGTGTCCTTGTGTTCCTTGAAAGGCTTCTTTTAAAAAAAGTATTATTATTATGAGACGTCTCTCTGTAGCAGGCTCACATCACACCCCAGAACGAGGGTCAACAGGAGTCCCACAGTCCAGGTGATCCCTCACCCACAGCTCCTCCGCATCAGTTTGAGGTTGGTCACCATGGTTACAACGTCCTCACTTCATCTGCCACATCCTCATCTTTCCACAGCTTTGACCCGACCCGTATAGTTTAATCTTATCCTCGGCTGCTAATACAGAGTTTAGTTTTTTATATTTTTTGTTTTGTTGTAACTTTGTTTGGATTTGAGCTGCTGACAAATTAGGTTCCTGCAAGGGATTAATAAAATATCATCCATCATCCATCATCCATCCATCCATCCATCATCCATCCATCCATCCATCATCCATCCATCATCCATCCATCCATCCATCATCCATCCATCCATCATCCATCAACCATCCATCCATCATCCATCAACCATCCATCAACCATCCATCCATCCATCCATCATCCATCCATCCATCATCCATCCATCATTCATCCATCCATCATCCATCCATCCATCATCCATCCATCATCCATCCATCCATCCATCCATCCATCATCCATCCATCCATCATCCATCCATCATCCATCCATCCATCAATCATCAATCCATCCATCCATCCATCCATCATTAATCCATCCATCTATCCATCCATCATCCATCCATCCATCATCCATCAACCATCCATCCATCATCCATCAACCATCCATCCATCATCCATCAACCATCCATCCATCATCCATCAACCATCTATTCATCAACCATCTATTCATCCATCCATCAACCATCCATCCATCATCCATCCATCAACCATCTATTCATCCATCCATCAACCATCCATCCATCCATCCATCATCCATCCATCCATCCATCCATCCATCATCCATCCATCATCCATCCATCCATCCATCATCCATCCATCCATCAACCATCCATCAACCATCCATCCATCAACCATCCATCCATCCATTATCCATCCATCAACCATCTATTCATCAACCATCTATTCATCCATCCATCAACCATCCATCCATCCATTATCCATCCATCAACCATCCATTCATCCATCCATCATCCATCCATCCATCATCCATCTGTTTATCCATCCATCCATCTGTTTATCCATCCATCATCCATCCATCATCATCCATCAACCATCCACCCATCATTCATCAACCATCCATCCATCAACCATCAATCAACCATCCATCAACCAACCATCCATCCATCCATCATCCATCCATCCATCAACCATCCATCAACCATCCATCCATCAACCATCCATCCATCATTATCCATCCATCTATCCATCAATCATCCATCCATCATCCATCCATCCATCCATCCATCCATCATCCATCCATCCATCCATCCATCCATCCATCCATCCATCCATTATCCATCCATCAACCATCTATTCATCAACCATCTATTCATCCATCCATCAACCATCCATCCATCCATTATCCATCCATCATCCATCCATCATCCATCCACCCATCATCCATCCATCCATCATCCATCAACCATCCATCCATCATCCATCAACCATCCATCCACCATCCATCAACCATCCATCCATCATCCATCAACCATCCATCCATCCATCCATCACCCATCCATCATCCATCCATCCATCCATCATCCAACCATCCATCCATCATCCATCAACCATCCATCCATCATCCATCAACCATCCATCAACCATCCATCCATCATCATCAACCATCCATCAACCATCCATCCATCATCCATCTGTTTATCCATCCATCCATCTGTTCATCCATCCATCATCCATCCATCATCCATCCATCATCCATCCATCCATCCATCCATCCATCATCCATCCATCATCATCCATCCATCCATCATCAACCATCCATCCATCATCCACCAACCATCCATCCATCATCCATCAACCACCCACCAACCATCCACCCATCACCCATCAACCATCCATCAACCATCCATCCATCAACCATCCATCAACCATCCATCCATCAACCATCCATCCATCCATCATCCATCCATCATCCATCCATCCATCCATCATCCATCCATCCATCCATCAACCATCCATCCATCATCCATCAACCATCCATCAACCATCCATCCATCATCCATCAACCATCCATACATCATCCATCCATCAACCATCCATCCATCCATTATCCATCCATCAACCATCTATTCATCAACCATCTATTCATCCATCCATCAACCATCCACCCATCCATCATCATCCATCCATCCATCCATCATCCATCCATCATCCATCCATCATCCATCCATCAATCATCCATCTGTTTATCCATCCATCCATCCATCATCCATCCATCATCCATCCATCCATCCATCATCCATCCATCCATCCATCATCCATCCATCATCCATCCATCATCCATCCATCAATCATCCACCCATACATCCATCCATCACCCATCCATCCATCATTCATCCATCCATCTATCCATCCATCATCCATCCATCATCCATCCATCCATCCTCCCATCCACTCATCCATCAACCATCCATCCATCATCCATCAACCATCCATCCATCATCCATCAACCATCCATCCATCATCCATCCATCATCCATCCACCCATCCATCATCCATCCATCCATCCATCATCCATCCATCAACCATCCATCATCCATCCATCAATCATCCATCCATCCATCATCCATCCATCATCCATCCATCCATCAATCATCCATCCATCATCCATCCATCCATCATCCATCCATCATCCATCCATCATCCATCCATCAATCATCCACCCATACATCCATCCATCACCCATCCATCCATCATTCATCCATCTATCATCCATCCATCTATCCATCCATTCATCCATCATTAATCCATCCATCACCCATCCATCCATCATCCATCCATCCAGTCTATAATCATATCTGCTAATACAGTGTTTAAAAACTCTAACGTCTATAAACTGTTTATTTCCAGACTATTTGAGATTGTCTCTGAGTTTCAGGAAAACGGCATCAAATTTATGACATCAGACCTCCTCCTTGAGAAGTCCTGGTGTGCATGAAGCAGACCTACAGTCATTATTTACTAGAAGATCAGGTTCCCTATAATTTAGACTCCTTTCCCTCTGGGAGAATAGCGTAGTGTTTCTGTTCCTCTGTCGTCTCGTTCTGGTATCAATGTCCGTTTTCCTTCATTTCCTTCAACATGGATTCAAGGCATCAGAACACGGATTATTAAAACACAGTTTCCAGAATCAAGTGTCTCCAGTCAAAACAGTTGGCTGCTTAAAAAATGTATTTTCACAAGTCGCATAAATAAATGATCAAACCTTCGAAACTGTGCTCCCATCCAGTTCCGTGGCCCAACATCCCTCCACAGCGCGGCCATGATGGAGTTCGGTGGTTACACCAACTGAATTATGGATCGGCTTTCTGAGCGTGAGCTCATCCTGCAACAAGACAAGAAAATGTGCTGCCAGCGCTGGGAATTAACTGGAAGAAAGATTCATATAGTCTTTAGGATTTTACTATTCATGATACAGATCTGAAGGATCAGGGCCACCTTAAACACACACACACACACACACACTGCGGTGTGAGCCTGCGATGCCATGATGCTTCCTTTCATTTGTTTTTAATGTCGGTTGTCGGTCACAGCGCCGGGCGGCTCAGCAGAGACTCAAATTGAGAAACAAATAGGAATCAGTAGCCAGTTGTGCAGCCAGCGCCTCGGGGTGTTACTCATTTCCTTTTAACTTTTCTATTTTATGTTGTTTTTTTTCTTTCCTTTCTCCGTCTCTGTGGTGGTGGTGTGCAGCAGAAAACTGTTAAATCCCAAATGAAATCTTCAGCCCAAACACCAGAGCTGGCTGCCTGCTGGCCGGCGCTGGACGCTTCGCCCTTGAGAAACAAATCCAGACACTCACGTTGGCCTTCTGGACAGCCTCCAGTCAGGATGCAGTCGCTGCTTTCCCTCTGAAATAATAAAGAAATATTCATCGTTTATCCCTGTGATATGTCTTTAAATTTGGTAAAGACATGAATTATTTATAACTTTTTGGAGCACTCATCAGGTTCAGACCCAGAGGTTTTTATGGGGATCACACAGAACCAGCTAATGCTTATTTATATGTGACACACTAATGTGAAATCACATTAAAATGTATTTTGTTCTAAGAAAAGTGAGGGAATAATACTTGTTGATGTAGTTACATCCCCATGCCAGCAGGGGGCGCGTCGCTCCGTGAGACAGAATAGCGAGGTAGCAGGTCTCCCTCCTCAATATGGCAGAAGCGAGGCATTGAGAAACACCACCTGTCTCGTCATTTCCCAGTGTTTTACAGGTTGGTAACTGGGTAAAACTCAAATTTAAAGGGTTGTAAATACTTATAAGAAACACAGCTAAAAGCGGACATGTAATTCTGTTGGTAAAACCTGTAATTTGTCGTGTTTTTGTCAAGCTGAAGAACAGAAAAGCTAGTCAGGGCGAGGCCGCGGGCGCCATTTTGAATTGTTTTATGCTTATTTTAAGTAGTTTTTGGGTTAAATAAGTTAAATAAGCACTTGTTTTATATCCTGGCATTGTGTAAAAGTGTTTATTTGCTGTTTGCAGTGAGTAGTGTGTGTTTACTGGTTCTAAAAATATACATTAACTGTGTTATAAGTTGAAGCTGAGCCTGCTAGCATCCATGTGTTAACTCACACGATTTGTGAGTTGCTAAATAAATGGTTTCATACCAAGCACTGTTTAATGTTAAAGGAAAACTGGACAAATTAGCAAAAGGTATTAAAATAGATAATTGCTGCTTGTTAAGAAAAGGGATAAAAGGATTTATTTTTGTGATTTAGCAGTCATTGTAAATGAAAAAACATTATTATTTGTGAAAAGCAATTGTTATGTTGCAATGTGAAAATGCATGTGATGTTATTAATAAATATGGCAGAAGCGAGGCATTGAGAAACCCCGTCGATCGCCTTTCTCATCATTTCCCTGTGTTTTACAGGAACATTTAATCTGTTTTACAGGCCCAAATCCTGGGTCTGTTACATATAGCTAACTGAATCCAGTGTCACTACATTAGCAGTCGTCTTTATTGCATTGTAGTCTGGTCTAGGAATTTAAATTGTTTTTGTATTTAGCATAGGGTTGGGCGATCAGACTAATGTATCGGCGATGGGCTCAGCCAATCGCCTCCCGTTTTTCAAGAACGATTTATTCGTCCTACTATAAAGGACCAGTGGGTGTGGTTCTTACGGTAGATAAATAACTATAGAGAGAAGTCCTCATGGTGAACAGAACACGACCAGCTCTGATTTTTGTGATTTTCCTCTGACAGACTCTCCTAATAACGGTTCTCAGCTGATGAAGAAACCTCTGAGCAGAAGAGTCTAAATGATTATTGATCCACTTCTGGGAAATTAAGTTGCTGCTGCAGCAAAATTCAGCTGAAATAACAGCATTTAGGTGTTGGAGCCAGATGGTTGGAGGCGTTGTGGGTGGAAAATCTGCAGCAAGTTCATCCACTTTTCATGGAAAATCTTTTTACGCCCCTCCAGCGCTGAGTTCCTATTGGCTGAAGGTGTTGAATCAGACAAACAGGTGATATCTTAACAGAGTTTTTCAGCATCATGAATCTGGTTTGGATGTAAATGTGTTTCCCTGCATTGGGTGTCACTGTTGCATCACACCTGAATCCTGCAGCATGTTGAAGCGAGTCACGCTCTGCAGGATGCAGCGTCTCTTCCTGGAGGAAACCAGAGAAAAACCCTAACACCGTCCTGCTGGGTCTGAGAACTTCCTGGCTTTTGTTCCTCAAGACGAAATTCCCAATATTTCAATTTGTCACGCACACTTCAGCTCTGAGCGTGGAGTTCAAGGCCCGAGGAGAGAAGCTGTGAGACTGTAACACTAAAACTGACTCAGTACTTCTGACTTTGTGCATCTGTATTCCTTTGTTTCATCACAGCCATACAGTAGTTAATCAAATGCGCAGACACACAGCTCAGAGCGACGAGCGGCGCCGCATCTGCACCGACGCTTAAACCCCACACGACTCCCTCTCAGCACAAATCCACCTTAAGCTGAACCAAAGTAAAGGGCATTGTGGAGAGACGGGGAGGCGCTTTGCAGAGCAAACAGTCTGAAAGCAGATGTTCCACTTCACCTCCACCAGGACTGATCCCCCCCCCCAACAAACATCCTTTACTCCTTTTCTTCTACAGTTTGTTTCTGTAACATCTGCTGGAAAACACACATCAACTGAAGATTGTTATCTCTAAAACGATACTTGTGTCATTCTGAAGTGTTCTATCAGCTACAGTCAGGACCACACCCACTGGTGACATCACTCAATGTGGGTGGAGTCTCTAGAAACAGGAAGTTGTCCTCTGACAGGAGCAATAATCAGAGTTCTAACGAACCAGGATGACTTTTCTCAGCCAGAGATGTTAGAAAGGGTATCTCAGCCTGCTTTGAGTGATGTCACCAGTGGGCGTGGTCTTCACATTAGAGAATAGAAACAAGCATCACTTTATTCAAATGCTTATTTGAATTAAAATGAAGAAATCAGGTAAATCGGATATTTTTGACATGTTAACTTTTACTATCGTATCTGAGAAGCTGAACTGAGTCAGACTCAAAGCCCTGAAGAACCGTCCAGCTGTAGGTGAACGTCAGTGACCGACACACAGCTGGTGCTCTGGTCTAAAGACCAAACCAAAGGAGGCGGTTCTGGACTGCTGCTTGATGTTTGTTCTAACAGAAGAAGAGGAGATGAGGTTCTTTAGGTTCTACTTTGTGTTTGCAGAACAATGTTCCGGATCTTTCACTGAAAGTAAAGCCAGAACCCCAAAGTGCTCTAAGAGCTTCTGGTGTGACTGATAAGAATCCATGTAGGCTGAGTACCCCAAATATTGTATCTGGTACCCCCAAATCTCTGTTTTGTTTTTTATTTTCAATGTTTTCTCTGTTTTTTTTTATTTTTTTTTTTATATTGTCGAGCGCTTTGTGATGTATATCTGTGAAAGGCGCTATATAAATAAACTTTACTTACTTACTTACTACTTACTGAGTGAAAACAAGCAGTAAGAGCCAGGAGGACTCACTGACTGATGTCAATCACTGACACTGAGACGGTTACCATGGTTACTATGAGCCGGGGAGGCCTTTACGGAGCTGAGCTGATGCACAGTAGAAACCTGGTGGAGTTGTGTGTTGTAGTGGTTAAATTTATAACATCATTCATTAGGAAGAGTCCACCTGATGACCCAACAGCACCTCCTTCATCAGCAGTAGCTCCTGTTTGAACTCATCAGCGCCTCACCTGGTTCTGTTGGACAGAAGGTCTCCCATCGGACTTCAGAATACTTTCATATCCAGGGGAATTAACGGTGGACCCAATAACTGCAAAGAGCCCAAACCATCAGCCTCCACCACCGTGCTGACAGCTGGGATCAGCTGTTTGTCCTCTTTGATTTCGCCAAATGTGCTGCTGTGCATCATGGGTAACCATCTCAGAAGTCTTAAGCTGTGCTGCATGTTCTAGAGGTTTTCTCCTGCGACTCTTCCAAACAAGTCACAATTCAGTTGCTTTCTAAATGACCTTTAACCTGCTAACTGAGGCCTGTAAAGTCTGAGATGGAGCTCTTGGATTTTATGTAATATCTCTGACCTTTGAACTTGGGGGTGAACCTTCTGGGACATCCACTCACGCCCAGAAAAATTGGCAGCAGTCTGAATTTTTTCCCCACACTTTCTCTTTGTAGAATTGACTCTAAATAGTCTGGAAATAACCTTTAATCCCCCACCCTTCTTTTAAGGCCTTTCTTTATTGTGTTAACACACACATGTATGCTCCGGAGCAAAAAACAGATCAGACTTCTGATTTTATAAAGGAGCTGACGATCAGGTGATCAATACAGCTGATCAGCAGCTCCTGATTCCTCCTAACCCTTAAAGGGCTCGGTCTTAAATACTTCAAACACGTGTCATTGAGAGTTATTAAAAATACATTTCTCAGATGTTTTTTTTTCCTTTTTTAAATTGAGGTATTTTATGTACTTTTTTAACATTTATGTTTTTTAAATGTAAAATGTCAGCTTTTCAGTGTTTTTGTAAATTAGTTGATTTAAATATATATTTGTACAAATTTATGTCATTTTTTTACATTTAACATTTTTTTTTTATTTACTCATTTGGTTTCATTTTTTTAACATTTACTTTTAGATTTTAATAGTTTTAAAAAAAAATTCATTTTACATATTTAATAATGTATAAAATGTAAATATTTTGTTTTTAACTTTTTTGTAAAAAAAGTTTCAGGTTTAGGGCAGCAAATCAAAACCTAAAGCACATAGAAGTGATCCAATATGGCCACTTGTTGTTTAAGGGGTGATGGATGAATTTCTTCTACATCTTTATGTTAAATAAATAACATGTAGCTCTGTTAAGAACTAAATAGCTTAAATTTTTTGTCCTGAAACCTGTGAAATAAAGAGAATAATCTTTCATTTGGTTAAAAATCTCTTGATAGGAGGTCAGACCACCGTTAATAAAGCACTGAAACTAAATGTGTGTGAGAAACAAAGTGAAGAAATTAAACTCCACCTCCCAGAAACTCACTAACTCTTACCATTAACTCTGCTGGGCCAAACCTTTATTAACAAGGAACATTGCACCTTTATCCAGTTAATGAAATATTGATTTGGAAAAGTATTGTAAGACAATGGAAAGCATTTAAAGTGCTTAGTGCCCTTGCTCAGAGCCAACTTCATCAATTATTATTTTTTAATGGTTTTATTTGAAAATGCTCCTGAAGCACAAAGCTGTTTTCTGCAGTTTGACGCAGGCAGTGATTACTGTAATATTTCAGTACTGAGGGAACAGTTCATGTATTTGATCCTTTTTAATGAAAGATGTTGACTTTAGAGTTTCATTAGTTCAACGGCAGAGGGACTTTTCTGCTTTAATTATGTGTTCGTTCTGCTGCAGTCAGCTGATGAAGTGAAGTCTCAATCAGCCTGTAGTCACTGATGAGGGTAAAAAAACCCACGAACCAGAAACATCATAAAAACAAAGCCATGAGTCGTAGAGTTCAACCAAACTGGAAGCAAAATAGTTGATTCAAAACAAAAGGCCTGTAATCTAACCCTCTCCTCTCCTCTCCTGTATTTACTATCATGTCCTGTTTTCTGGCTCCTTCTCCGTCAGATTTGTGAGTTAGAAGTCTTTGTGGAGTTTTCAGCCCTTGGATGTTTGCTGTCTTTGGATTTTTATGCCCTGCAGCAAATTTGCTTTTATGTTGTTTTGTTGAAACTTTGGTTTGGCATCAGTGACCTCCACGGTGTCCTGCACCGGGTCCTCTGAAGGCAGAAGCAACCCTTTGAGATGAACTTTACTTCCTTTATAATCAAAACAGCTGATTCAGATTCATATATTAAGTTATTCAGGCCAGAATCAACAAAATCATACAGCCTAAGGGTCAGAGTTCACAAGCCTCACAGTCTCAGGGAAGATGTTCCTCATGTAGCGTTTTATAAACTTTATTTTTAGTTTATAACTTGCACACACTTCTGTAGAATCACTCGTAAGTTTCGTCAGTCTGACACAGGAGGTCCTCTGAAGCTTTCACTTACCGTGTTTACAGGAACTCTAGGTTCTGCAGATATTACAGGGAGTAGATTATGTATTTCAATATTGACGAAGGGAAGTCTGAGTCGGAATAAGACTTTACAAGTTTATTATCACAAGAGAGATGGACAAACAGTTATAAACAGATTACAGTTTATAAAACGCTACATAAATGGCGAGCCAGCCAGGAGGAGGTCAGCTGTGTAGAGTGTGACAGCTGGCGTCTTGTCTCGGTGTCTAGACCAGAACGTACTAGTGATTCTACAGAAGTGTGTGCTAAATAAACTATAAAAGAGTTTATAAAACGCTACACTCAGAACTATTGTCTGGGCTTTGAGGCTGCTCAGCTTTCTGCCTGAAGGAAGGAGGGTGCACAGTTCATGAGTTGGATGGATGGAGTTGGATCAATCTATTCTTTGCTCTGGTTCTGCTGGTTGCAGTGGAAAAGCAGGCAGAACCTCAACCTTCATAGTGCAAGACCATTACGTCCTGGAGGGGGTGTGGGATAACAGGTGCAAACCATTTTCACATTTTTTGGGAATGCCAGACTATAACTACTTATTGGGTACAAATAAGTGAACATGTTAACAATGTGTTTGGTGTAAAAATCCCCTTCAGATGTGAAACATTGTATTTGGGGGACGTGCATGTGACTAACTGGCTCAACTCTGACAAAAGACTTCTTAATATCTTGCTCGTTGCAAGTAAGAAAGCCATCACAAGGAAGTGGCTGAAAGTGGAATCTCCATCGATGGAGGACTGGATTGACATAGTACACGAAATATACGTAATGGAAAAGTTGTCTTTTTCCCTTAAACTGCAAAAGGACCTTTTTTATAAAATCTGGACTAAGTGGACTGAGTATGTGAAACCGATACGGTCTGATTTTATTTGAGTGAAATTATGTTGTATTTGAAACCCCTGTATAATGGTCTGCTTCCCATGTATGTTCATGTCTGTTCTGTGACAAATTGTTAAAAAAAAATAAAAATTACAAAAAAAAAAAAAAGACCATTACGTCCTCAACACGCCACGTTCTGAAGGAAGGGAGTTGGTGATCACCAATGTAAAGGGATCGGTTCTTGGTAACCATGGCAGCCAGAGCTATGATGATGCAAGTGGGTAAGGGTTATGTTTATGTATTTATCAGACACTTTTATCCAAAGCAACTTACAAATGATTTAACCAAGAAGTTACCTCGAGGCTAACAAACCCTGATATTAACCCTAAACTACTTAGATGGCCTAACACTAGTCTCTAAGGTGGGGGGAGGAGAACACGTGATAGAATGAAGTGCATGAAGAGAGTGCAGAAGAGTAGGGGAAGGTAGGTGCTAGCCTACAAATGAGTGACAGAAGCAACCTGATCTTTAAAGGTCAGCTGGTCATCAGATCTCAGCTGTCTCTGATGGACCAGAGACAGGGAGTCAGTCTGGAGTCAGATGTTGTGTTGTATGGTTGGTTTGTCTGGGATGACAAGCAGTTCAGGTTTAGAGAGGTGGAGTTGGAGGTGATGGGCTTTCATCCACCTCTATGTATCAGAGAGACAGTCTGAGATTCACTCTGAGACTGAGGTCATCAGGTGGGACTGACAGGTAGAGCTGGGTGTCGTCAGCATAGCAGTGGTAGGAGAGGTCATGTGATCAGATGATCTGACCCAGTGAGGTGGTGTAAATTGCAAAGAGAAGAGGTCCCAGTATGGAGCCTTGGGGAACCCCTGTGGCGAGGTGGTGCACGGCAGAGTGACTGAACCAGGATCCACTGAACGACTGATCCGGGAGGTAGGAATCAAACCAGGCTCTTCCTGTGATGCCCAGGCTAGATAGTATGGACTAAAGGACCATTTAAAGTGATAATATGCAACTTTTTCATATTTTAAAATCTTCTCCTTGAGCCAGTCTGTGCTAATCTGGCCCTTTACAGAGTTAATGAAAAGTCACTTAGCCCCATCTGGTGATTAGATCCAGAATACCACGATTGCAAGATCTCCGTCTCCGTCACGGTACCCAGGAAGTCACGTGTCTCACGAGGGTTAGGCTAACCCAATGTGGCTAGCTGTTATGCTAGCTCTGGAGTGTTTTTATCTCATGATTCCTGATTTTTTCCCATCTCTCCCTGCTTGAACACAGCTGATTTCTTTGAAGGAGTAAATAACCGCTCCTGTAGAAAGCTATGAAGGCTGAGGAGACATTTCAACAGGTAGATTTAGGCGTTTAGAAGCTGAAACAATATGCTAACTTGTGTAATGCAGTGATTTAAAACGGACACCAGAGGGCGCCCAAAACAAGCAAAACTGCATATTATCACTTTAAACAGGTGATTTTTAAAAACTACAAGGTCTGTGATCCATCAGAAAACACAAATTTCTGCATCCTGATGGGAATAATCAACAAAATGAAAGTCAGGTGTGAAGAATCAGGAACCTCCTCATGTTCATTTAATAATACATTTACATTAAAATGAGGTTTTAAAGAGAGAATTCATTCATTTTCACACCTCTAACCTCTTGTTGTTCACCCCCTAACCAACACCACGTCTCATAATGTCAAATATTTACCTCTCTGTATTTAGTTTATTAAATGTTGATGTCATATTTGTAAAACAACAGAAAGCTTTTATAGCGCGTTGTGCTCTGATCCATCTCCATTAATTATTGTTTCTTAACAGATTCATTTAGATATCCTCCCAAATGAGGAGCAGATTTCCTCTGTGTGCAGCCACTCTGTGATTAGTGTAATATTTCTGTACCGAGGGAACCAGAGAAGCTGCATGTTTTTCTAATAAAAAGACGGCGGCATGAAACTGAGTCTCATAATAACAGTGACAGTGGGCCGTTGCTGATTTAAGGATTGTTAATGTTTGTCACCGTTTGAGTTGGCTGCAGAAATAGAAACACTACCAAAAAAAAAAGCCCCATTTCCAAATATAGTTCCCAGTCCGTCAAACAACATGATGGACTGGTGTGTCTCTGGTGTGTGAACGGGGCCAGGAAGCTTCTGAATCCAATAAAAAGTCTATTTATCTGCATGGTGCAATACATCTGTCCAGTTCAGATAACAGCGTCGCTCAGCGTCAGGCAGCAGACCAAACTCACAGATTTAAACAAAAACCCGAATCAGCCCTACGACGGAATAAAGAACGATGAGCAAAACGCACAAACTGGTGGAGCGAAACCTTTAAACATAATAAAAACAGCAGCAGCTTTTAGTCCCAACACTGGGAGGGTTTCACCAACGACGAGGTCTGAGTTGATTCTTCATGTTGAACATGACACTAGAATCCTTTATTTTTATTGTTTTTATGCAAAACAAAACTTTGGCAGCTCTCAGCTTGAAAGGATCGAAAAACTATGCCAGTAGAAAGAATAAGGGTAAAAGGGCACGGGCATGATAAAAAGCATCAAAGATAAATATAAAAACAGATTGACTGACTGAAAATATCAGACTTGTATTTATAGACAGGGACGATTTAATGTCAAAGGAACAAAAGCAGCATGAACTCAGAATAACAGTGAAACCACAGCTGACCTGTTGGTGCAAAAAGTCTCTGCAGTGACACAAACCAGGAAAACAATGCTGCAAAAAAACAACAAAAAAAGGAGATCTGAGTCATTTGAAGTGACGTCTAGGTCAAGAGAGACACTGCTGCAGATCAGTGACAAACCAGCAGCAACTTTTCTAGAATTTAAAACAATTCTTGCTCACTGATGCATTAGATTACGTGTTTGTAAACCTCTACTTTAGCATGAGATTGTTTTAGTTTATGGTGTTTATGCTGCATCAACAGCAGCAGAATGATTCAGATATCGTTTGGTTGAAACAAATGGTCTCATGGAAAATTGAGGTTTTTAACTGATGCATCTAAAGAGGACGAGAAGCTTAACTTTCCATCTTTTTGTCTAACAAACCAAGTCCTGGATGTGGTGAGAAAAGTAAAATATTTGGGACTTATTCTCAAATATTTGGGACTTATTCACTCCTCCCTGAACCGTCACCTTATCGTGGTGGAGGAGTTTGAGTGCCCTAACGATCCTAGGAGCTATGTTGTCTGGGGCACTTGTGCCCCTGGTAGGGTCACCCATGGCAAATTGGTCCTAGGGGAGGGGTGAGACAAAGAACGGTTCAGAAGACCCTTCATGGAGACACAATCAAAGAGTCTGAGTACCCGGCCCGGAGGGTTACCGGGGTCTCACCCTGGAGCCAGGCCTGGGGTTGGGGCCCGTGGACGAGCGCCTGGTGGCCGGGCTTTCGCCCATGGGGCCCGGCCGGGCCCAGCCCGAACCGGAGACATGGGCTCATCCAACTGTGGGCCCACCACCTGCAGGAGGAGAGTGAAGGGTCCGGTGCATTGTGGATCGGGTGGCAGACCGAGGCGGGAGCTTTGGCGATCCGATCCCCGGACGGGAAAACTGGCTATCGGGACATGGAACGTCACCTCTCTGGCGGGGAAGGAGCTGGAGCTTGTGGAAGAGGCTGAGCGATACCGGCTAGATATAGTTGGGCTCACCTCGACACATAGCGTTGGCTCTGGAACCCGAGTCCTGGAGAGGGGTTGGACACTTTTCTTTGCTGGAGTTGATCCGGGTGAGAGGCGGAGGGCTGGGGTGGGCTTTCTGTTAGCCCCAAGACTCTCTGCCTGTATGTTGGGGTTTACCCCGGGGGACGAAAGGGCAGCTTCCCTGCGCCTTCGGGTTGGGGAACGGGTCCTGTCTGTTGTTTGTGCTTATGCACCAAATAGCAGTTCAGAGTACCCACCCTTTTTGGAGTCTCTGGGACGAGTGCTGGATAGCGCTCCTACTGGGGACTCCATAGTCCTGCTGGGGGACTTCAACGCTCGCGTGGGCAATGACAGCGTGACCTGGAGGGGCGTGATTGGGAGGAACGGCCCGCCCAATCTGAACCCGAGTGGTGTTCTGTTATTGGACTTCTGTGCAAGTCGCAGTTTGGCCATAACGAACACCATGTTCGAACATAAGGATGCCCATCGGTACACCTGGTACCAGGGCAGCCTAGGTTACAGGTCAATGATTGACTTTATAGTTGTATCATCTGACCTGAGACCGTATGTTTTGGACACTCGGGTGAAGAGAGGAGCGGAGCTGTCAACTGATCACCACCTGGTGGTGAGTTGGATCAGATGGCAGGGGAAGATGCCGCGCAGACCTGGTAGACCCAAACGTATAGTGAGGGTCTGCTGGGAACGCCTGGCAGAAGAGCCTGTCAAGATGGTCTTCAACTCCCACCTCCGGCAGAGCTTCGACCGCGTCCCGAGAGCAGTGAGGGACATTGAGTCCGAATGGGCCTTGTTCCGCTCTGCGATTGTTGAGGCGGCTGTTGCTAGCTGTGGTCGCAAGGTAGCCGGTGCCAGTCGTGGCGGTAACCCCCGTACCCGCTGGTGGACACCAGAGGTTAGGGGAGCCGTCAGGCTGAAGAAGGAGGCCTACAGGGCGTGGCTGGTCTGTGGGTCTCCAGAGGCAGCAGACAGGTACCGGCGGGCCAAGCGAAGTGCAGCGGTGGCAGTTGCCGAGGCAAAATCTCGGGCGTGGGAGGAGTTTGGCGAGGCCATGGAAAAAGACTATCGGTCGGCTCCAAAGAGGTTCTGGCAAACCATCCGGCGCCTCAGGGGAGGAAGGCAGCAACTCGCTCACACTGTTTACAGTGGGGACGGGGAGCTGCTGACGTCAACTGGGGCTATAGTCGGACGGTGGAAGGAATACTTTGAGGAGCTCCTCAATCCCACCGACGCGCATTCCGAGGAGGAACCAGAGCTGGGAGACCTGGGGACGGACTGTCCAATCTCTGGGGCAGAAGTCGCTGAGGTAGTCAAACAACTACGCAGCGGCGGAGCCCCAGGGGTGGATGAGATCCGACCTGGGTATCTCAAGGCAATGGATGTTGTAGGTCTGTCGTGGCTGACACGTCTCTGCAACATTGCGTGGTCATCGGGGGCAGTTCCTATGGAGTGGCAAACTGGGGTGGTGGTTCCCATTTTTAAGAAGGGGGACCAGAGGGTGTGTTCCAACTATAGGGGGATCACACTCCTCAGCCTCCCTGGAAAGGTCTACTCCAGGGTCCTGGAGAGGAGGGTCCGGTCGATGGTTGAACCTCAGATAGAAGAGGAGCAATGTGGTTTTCGTCCTGGTCGTGGAACTGTGGACCAGCTCTTTACCCTCGCTAGGGTGATGGAGGGGTCATGGGAGTTTGCCCAACCAATCCACATGTGTTTTGTGGATTTGGAGAAGGCTTATGACCGTGTCCCCAGGGGCACCCTGTGGGGGGCGCTCCAGGAGTACGGGGTGGATGGTCTTTTGTTAAGGGCCATTCAGTCCCTGTACCAGAGGAGTGTGAGTCTGGTCCGCATAGCCGGCAGTAAGTCGGACCTGTTCCCAGTGAGGGTTGGACTCCGCCAGGGCTGCCCTTTGTCACCGGTCCTGTTCATAACCTTTATGGACAGGATTTCTAGGCGCAGCCGTGGTGTGGAGGGGGTGGAGTTTGGTGACAGGAGAATCGCGTCTCTGCTTTTTGCGGATGATGTGGTCCTCCTAGCTTCATCGAGCTCTGACCTTCAGCTCTTGCTGGGAAGGTTCGCAGCCGAGTGTGAAGCGGCTGGGATGAGGATCAGCACCTCCAAATCTGAGGCCATGGTTCTCGACCGGAAAAAGGTGGATTGCCAACTCCGGGTCGGGAGAGAGGTCCTGCCTCAAGTGGAGGAGTTCAAGTATCTCGGGGTCTTGTTCACGAGTGAGGGAAGGAGGGAGCGGGAGATCGACAGGCGGATTGGGTCAGCGTCTGCAGTGATGCGGACGCTGAACCGGTCTGTTGTGGTAAAGAGAGAGCTGAGCCAGAAAGCAAGGCTCTCGATTTACCGGTCGGTCTACGTCCCAATCCTCACCTATGGTCATGAGCTTTGGGTAATGACCGAAAGAACAAGATCGCGGATACAAGCGGCTGAAATGAGTTTCCTCCGCAGGGTGGCCGGGCTCAGCCTTAGGGATAGGGTAAGAAGCTCGGACATCCGGGAGAGACTCGGAGTAGAGTCGCTGCTCCTCCATATCGAAAGGAGCCAGTTGAGGTGGTTCGGGCATCTGGTAAGGATGCCTCCTGGACGCCTCCCTCGGGAGGTGTTCTGGGCATGTCCTGCCGGCAGGAGGCCCCCAGGTCGACCCAGGACAAGCTGGAGGAAATACATCTTCAGTTTGGCCTGGGAACGCCTGGGCGTCCCAGCTGAGGAGCTGGTGGACTTGGCCGGGGAGAAGGTGGCCTGGGCTGCCCGACTTAGAATGCTGCCCCCGCGACCCGGACCCGGATAAGCGGAGGAAGGCGAGGCGAGGCGAGGCGAGGACTTATTCTAAGAAATGACCTCCATGACAATGAGGACATAAAGAGCCAGTGCTGTAAGCTAACACTCTGGCACGTAAAGGCTACTTCACACGGTGCGGTGCGAGGATTAAAAACCACTGACTCCAATCAGAGCCTTCACACCGGCTCCGGTGCGGAGCAAAGTTAACTTTTTTCAACAAGTCTACGTTTTCCAGACACCAAATGTGGATCTTCATCAAGTTAAAGACATTACATGCCCTAAACAGGAAGTGAGACGCTAGCGGACGAAGTACATCTGGTATTTTTCAACATTAAACCTTTATCTACATTGCTAAGGTTAACACGATTTGGATATTTAGAAGACAAAGAAACAACACACGATTAAATTAAGCATAACAATAAACTATATAAAAACAAAGTGTGCTTACCCATTGTAGAACAAGCCAAGTGAATAAATAATCTTCCAGTGTTAATTTCGTAGACGAAAAATTTTCGTTATTTATTTCGTCACGAATATATTTTACCGAACGAAAACTAAACGGAATTCAAAAATATAAAACGGGAAAGGAGGATGACTAAATTAGCCGACCTTGTCGTCAGGAACGAGAGACGAGACGAGAATTTACAGTGACGAAATCCAATCAGAAAACGGGAGCAATGTGACAAACACACCAAAGAACCAATCAGCAATCGGAGCAGGCGGGACTAGAGAAGGACACCAATTAGCAAACGTAACAGACGGAAGTAGATGAGAAAGGAACCAATCAGAGTCCGCCTTGTCGAGACGCGCCAGAGTTTGTAAACAGCAAAGCAGACGCCGACAGGAACAGACTTTATTAAAAGTGGGTCAAATGAACAGAACAGAGGCAGAGTTACGACGCTAGTTTAAGATAATAGTGATGAACGCAGCAGAGGATCAAACAGCTGTCAGGGAGACAGGAAACATGGAGTTATGGAGAGAAATGACCGAAGACGGAGCGTTGTGGAGATCACGTTCTGTGGGAGGAGACGGACCGCAGCGTGAGAACAGCTGATCAGACTCTGTGAGGAAAAGCCTCATGAAGACGTTTGATCTGACGTCCTGAGCAAAGTTCTGACAGTTTGATTACTCAGGATCACTGGTGTCATCCTGACAGAACTCAACACACACTAGAATATTCATTACAGATGTTTGTGATTGAATTAATAAGAAATATTAAAGGTCTCTAAATGAGATCATATTTAAACTACTTCCTCAAATTTTCAACAAAATAGTTTATTTTAAACGTGACTTTAGTTTGTTTTCTGAAGATTAGTCTTGGAAAGGGGTGTGTCTTATAATTGGGGTCGTCCGATATTCAAGTCAATACGGTAGTTAATATTGGGAACTTTAATAAAGGGCCCATTTGTTTATTAACACTTAATGCACTAACATTAATAAAAGTAAAGTGTTACCCCAATTTCTATAAAGAAATGTAAAATAATCGCACCAGAAGAAAAAATTATTAATATTAGTCAAATATGCCTATTTTATTTAGTCGACTAAAATTTGTAACTATTTTAGTCGACTAAAACGAATTAGATGAATAAAACTAGACAAAAATGAAAAATAATTTTTGTCAAAAGGCTAAACTAAATTAAAATTTCACGCCAAAATTAACACTAATCTTCAACAAAAGTACGAGAAGACGAGTCTAGCTTTTGTTTACCAGCTGCTGTTTAAACACGTACTTGTTACTGCGTGAACCACCGAGATTTGGCGCTCTCGCAGAGGCAAAGTACAGGACATTCTGCAACAAAACCGTAGCCGGTGTGGGATCATTTTCTTGCGGATGTGGTGCGGTCAAACCGCATCAACCGGTGTGAATTAGCAGTAACTTTGGCATGTGCTCAGACAACGTTAAAGTGACCCTTTGTCATTCCTTCTGCACTCCCTTCTATACAGCACACTTGTGGCGCAATTATAAGGCAGTACAGCGGTCCCTCGCTATAACACGGTTCACCTATCACGGACTCACAGTATCACAGATTTTTTTGGTGCAATTTTGCATGTTTTTTTTTTAAACAGTACATTGTGTTCTCCGTCCTGACCATTGTCAGTCGATTTCCTCCGTATAGCGCGGTTGCCTGAGTGTCGCCGAGTGCAGTGCGTCCTGATTCCTCTCTGGAGAACGTGCAGCGCGCGCTGGACTACCGAGAACCGGTGCCTCTCTGCTGGTCTGCAGACCGAGTTGGAACCTCATGCTCCCTTCCTTCATGAGAGCACAGCAGGAGGTAAGAAAGCCGCTTCTCAGCAGGTGAGGAGCTGCACGCAGCAGCTGCAGGCTTTTTACCGCGACTAAACACACGTTGTCCGTCAGACGCGATAAATACATCAGTTAAATGAATTATTCTGATGGTCCGGTAGTGTTTAAACAAGAGAGAAAGGTGTGGAAATGTTAACGCCCGTCTCAGAAAAGTGTATAACGTGTGTAGTGAGGGGTTTTACAGCCTTAAAACATCTTAAGAGTCTTAAGATGTTAAATCCGTGATAAATGAGGGATCATGTAATGAAGAAACTACAAGTGGCTTATCAGGATGCTTTTAGAATCCTCATGAAGCTCCCTGCAAGTCAAATGTTTGTCACGAGGAACATCCCTACCTTTCATGCTCTACTGAGGTCCTACATGTATAAATTCATGTGCCGCTGACTAACGCTGTAGTCAGAGCCCGTCAGCTTTAACATCCAGTGACACAAGGTATCCTCAGGCCTTTTTAAACATGGGAACAAATGCCTCTATGGTCTGTGATGGGAATGTTTTATTTTTTGTACAAATTTTACACATTTACCTGTCTTTGTTTGCTCTGTTTTTTATTTTTGATGTCTTATGATATGGACAAATCTTCTGTCTGAAATAAAGGTTTGATTGATTGATTGACTTCCTGTTTCTGGAGATTCCAGCCACATTGAGTGATGTCACCAGTGGGTGTGATTCCTCAATAACGGAATATTCCGTTTACATGGAAGTGTCAAATCATCAGAACATCATTTATTTAAATGTGACCGTCATGTTTACAGAGGATGAAGTGACGTAGGTGCAAAAACATTTTCCTCGTTTCCATAAAGAAAAAAAGCTGCAGCTCTGATCAAAGCAGGTCCAGAGGCGCTGCTGGTCAGCAATTTATCCATCAGCTGAGCTTTGGTGACTCAGAGCTGCAGAGTGTGAATTAGCAGGAGGACATCATGGTTTATTACACACAGTCCATCAGAGCCGCTTCCCCCCAGTCGACCTGTAACGCACATCCAGACTAATCTCTGCCACGGACAGAACCTCTCACATCGATTCTGCTCTGCTGCTGCTGCCTGGCGCAATTGAAATGCACGGCGCCATTCACACTCCCGTGATCTCGGTCCAGCTTTTGTTTTCGCTCCATGCTCCAGCAGCTCTTCACCATTTATTAACCATTGCAAGAGAGGCTTTAATCAAATTCAATCCGCAGAAAGCAATTCATCTCTTTGGAATGACGTGCAGCATTTCTACAGACGGGGTCAGGAGCTGCAGCCAGTAAATGTTCAAGTCTAATGAGACGGTTTGCAACAAACAGAAAGTCAGGGTTTCAGCTCCTCGCTGGACCTGCTTGAATGTTGAACTGGTTTCTACAAAATGAAGGCAAATAAAAATATGTAACTTTAAATGATTGTATAAACAGTCACCCCCTCTTTACTGACCAGCCAGTTGGTGCTAGTAGTCTCACAATTAGTGGAATGGAGATGACCTGAGGTCAGTGACTGTCTCTCTATTGACCCTTTGCACCAACGTGACCTAATCACGGAGAGGCTGTTCGCTGCAGAACCAGAAAGGCGGAGCTGCACCAGGTTCAGCCCCGCCCATTCAACCAATCAGACCCGGCCATTCCATCAGCTCCCACACCTCCCGTGTGATTGACCTGGTTATTGAACTATTCCACTGGGCTGTTAGATCCGAGAATGAGGTGTTGCATCTCCGCCAGATCCAGAGCACAAAGTCCGGCGGAGATGCAACACCTCGTTGTCGGGTAATGCTGCGAGCGTGTCCGCGGAGCTTCGTACGGTGCTCCTGGTCCGGCGAGGCTTTGTGCTGCGGGTCCGCGAAGCGCTCAGGGTTTCCCCCGGTGCTTTGGCCCCCGCCAGGAGCAGCTAACAGCTGCTATTAGCGGCTAATGGTGGCTAACGCTACGATGCAAAGTGGGCTAGTTCGGCTTTCTGCTAGGCTCACTGTCTCTCGTTTTAGTCCGTATGACAGAAAACGTTTCTCATTCACAAACTAATACTGTTACCAGAACATGACTGAAACCCCGAGATATTTAATCAATTTTGAGGAGATGTTTTATCCTGAAAACAAGGAGAAACAGAAGGAGAAACATTCAGTTATTTTCTTGTAAATTCACTCATTTGCAATAAAGTTATTTAAAAAAAACAGTGGAGGAGGGCTGACCCTGGTTGCAATAAAGTTAATAAAAAAAAACAAGTCAGCGGGGCTGTGTAGCGGGGCAGGGCTGACTGGTTGAATGGGCGGGGCTGAACCTGGTGCAGCTCCGCCTTCTGGTTCTGCAGCGAGCACTACTTGTAATCACATGGGTCAGCCACATTGGAGGGCAGGCTTAGTAAACAGTGAGCGAATCGAGGCAGCACAAAGGAAAAACTAGCGTCTATTAAGGCTTGTTTTCTATTTTTTGTCGTGGTTTTTGCTATTTTTAGCTTCGATTAGTTCAAGCCCAGTTGAGTCATCGGAGGAAGTAGCACACCCAAGTGGGGCGCATAGGGATCGTTATTTACACAGTGAGTACTGAACGGAGAGCCAAAGTGGCGACTGAGGTTGTTTTTTTTTTTATACCAGTTTAGCCAGTCTCCTAGTTCCAGACCAGTTCACTTGTGGGAAGGTTTAGCTCACCTTGGTGGGCTCATAGAGAGCGATATTTACAAACGTTAAGTGCTAACTAGCTTCCGAACATTAGCTTATGTTCTCCCTGCTGCGTCACCGATGTAAACAAGTTGACGACTTTGCCAGAATTCACCCCGCTGGATTTATAATGTTATGATGAACAGCGTTCACTTTACATTGGAACGGATTTTTTAAAAACAACTAAAAATAGTCCGGATCCCGACCAGGTTTAGTGGCTAGCGAGGTCAATGGGTACGGATGCTACTCTCGCACCGAACGAGACGAGAAGTCTCATAACGGCGAAGCTCATCATGCTAAATAAATAACGTTATTTTCACACACGTAATCCTACATTGGAACAATATTATGATAATCAATAACTAACTTGGAATTCACTGTAGTGGACAATAATGCACGTCCTTCATGGTCTTACCCGGTAAAACGTGTTCGCTGGAAATCCAAAAACACTCTGGAGGGCTGCTAGTCCGTATCGCTGCAGCTTATGTCCGTTTTCGGTCTCCGTCAAAGTTTTAAAAAACGACCAGTTGAGTTTACACCCATGTGTGTGTTAGTGCAGCCAACCGCGCAGCTAACTACAACCAATTTACTGTGAAACCAACTCAATAAAAGGCTACAAACTGGCTCGCTTTGACTAGCTTCCCATGAGTTTCTACGTGTGTAAAACAGTCCTCTTCCCTCCACTATGGCTGAGGGGCTCGTACTGTGAGCGGCGTGACGTCACGTGCAAAGGGTCAATAGGAAGGTCCATGCACTGGTTAATCAGCTACCATCACAGCATGGAGACAGAAGAACCTCCACCAGGCAGATCAGAGGGAAGGTTATTGAAAAGTTTCAGTCAGGTGATGGATACAAAAACGTCTCTAAGGCTCTGAACATCTCCTAGAGTTCAGTAAAATCCACCATCAAGATATGGGAGAAAAAGGTTTAAATCTGACTAGATCAGGACGTACTCGCGGACTGAGTGACCTGAGAGGAGACTAGAGAGAGAGAGAGTCCACCAGGACACCATGAGTCCTCTGAAGGAGATCAGCTGAGACAGGGAGACTTAGAGTTTGTGAAGACCAGATGATGTCAGATGATGCAGAACCTGACATATGGGGTACCGCAGGTCTTAATACCTGTCCTCTTTCTTTAAACATTTAGGACATTTTATAAGGAAATTCCCTGATGTGTCTTACCATTTCTACGCTGATGATATTCAGCTTTACTGTCCTCTATGACCCACTAGCTGACCTCCGTCAAACTGTGGCTTCGTGACAACTGTACCTGCAACTAAACTCTGATAAGACTGAAACTAATTAATCCCTCTGGCAGCCAAATACCTGGAATTAAGCTCCTCCGTCCAGCCGAGCCTCAGATCAGGCTGTTGTCTTTGACTTAGAGCATCACTCTCATCCACTAATCAGAAACAACTTTTTCCAGCTTAGAAATATCTAAAAACTTCTCACCTTGGAGTCTGAATCTGATTTGTAGATGATCGCATCGTTGTCTCATCTTGTTTAAATGATCCTTATCTGTTTGAGTAAAAAGGAGCTCAACTGTCAGCACAGAATGATGCTGCAAGACTTTTAATAAGCACAGGACAATAGACAGCACATGACTCCTGCTTTAGCTTCTTTACACTGACTGGCTGCTGGAAGGGAGGCCGGTAAAGGATAAAAAACGCCAAGAACCCAGGCAACACACAGCATGTAGTGAATAGTTAGATTTATTGTTAAGAACAGAATCTTTGGAGCTCTGGATATGAGGTCACAGGAACCATGAGCTGATCTTTCGGGGTGATTTTACTCTGAAAAGAGAGAAACAAATGGTTAAGACTTCATCAACGTACGACTCAGAGGAAGCATGGTGGAAGACACGGTCCAGGTTCAGTTCACATGGTGTCCAGTGTTCGACAGACAAAAATCCATCAGGCAGAGAGGAGTCAGAGGTCAGGAAGAGGTCCAAAACATCAAATTAAAGTCTGTGATCGAAAACAGGCAGAGGCTGGCAAAGAGCAGGAGTCCAGATGGTAAAACAAGGTCAAATTCTCAAAGGCTTGACTTGAAAATACTGGACATCGTCTGCACGAAGCTTCAGGATAATCTGGCACCAGTGCTGTGGCTGGAAGGAGCTTTTATCCTGGAGGAGGTGGAGATCGTTAGACAGGCACAGGTGAGGGGTCAGGCGACTGACTGAGGGGTCTGGAGGAACACTGAAAATCCTTCACAGTCCAGAAGCATGAATCATGACACAAATGCTCAATAAAGGGAACTAAATGAGTACATTTAGAAACAAACAACAGAATTAAAAAGTACAAAAGCTTAAATGTAGAAAATGTAAAAAGAAAAATAGAAGGAAAAACACATTTCAAAGTAAAAATTTATAAATTGTTAAAAAATTAGCCTGAAAGTTAAAATCAGATGGTGACGTCTGACTCTGACCTCGAGTCGGAGCAGCTGATGATGAACTACTTTACATCTTTTCATGATTGATTCTGGTTTACTCGACAGGTTTTCCTTCAACACAGCTGATAAATGTCATCTCTTCTCCCTGAGCAGCAGCTTCACACTTTAAGACTTTGATCCGTTTTAATCAGCAGTGAAAGAATCAATGGAAAAGCTGCTAATTTCCCCTTTAAAATGCCAACTTCCTCACTCACTCTGGGGTTTGTTTGCCTGTGAGTTCAGCTGAACCACCACCGAGCTGCACGAGGACGTGAAGCAGGACCAGATGTTGCAGCGCTGAGTCTCTCTCATTTTCATTAATCACTATCCTCCTAAACAATCCAGCATATGGGCTGGCTCGTCCCCCGCAGAGCCTCCAGGAAAAGGCCGCGTCGGGTCCACGGTTCACCAGGGTCCCACATGATGGAGCAGCCTCTAATTTAACGATAACTATCACCTGTTCTCCTAGCGTGGCGCCACACTCTGGATGTTTTGTGAGTAATTGGTCTGTGCCTTTTGCTTGATTAATTTGATTGCCACATTTTTCACTGTCCCCTCTCTGGTGACTGCTGTGGCGCTACAGGTGCTGGGTTTCATTAATTAGGGCCCTAATTGGTTTGGAAATGTTTTCATGCAAGTTTGTTTTGGGGGGGAAGGTTGTGGATTGTTGTGAGCAGCAAAACCATGCAGAGTAATTCGCGAGTCCTCAGAAAGATAAATGAACCTCATCTTGTTAACAGATTGTTGCAAAGATTCCAGGAGGCAGAAACTCAAGGACAATAGGAGGACTAAACTCTCTGATGTCCTCTGTGACGCCGTCTAACGGCTGAAACAAGACAAGTACCTGCTGGATAATATCCGACCCTTCACAATAAAAGCCTAAATGGTCATTGTTTTAGATGTTTTTACCACATTGACGACTCAAATCACAAGAAACCATTAAGTTTGTGCTTAATCTGGTTCTAGACAAACCCCAATTTGTTTCTTTTTAATTTTATTGCTCAGAGATCAATATTCAGACAGGAAATATATTTCAAACCAACAAAATGTTCCTAATAGCGTTGCATTTTTCATTAGTTTTTATTTTTATTTAGCTTTTGTTTCACATTTTAATTGTGTTTTAATTCGTTTTTATATTTGTTTGCTAGCTTTATTTCAGCTTTCATTTTTTGAAAATGCTTCATTTCTGTTTAGTTTTTATTAGTTTCAGTTATAGTTTTAGTCTTTTTTGTACTATGAGTTACATATTAGGGACCAGACTGAAAAATAATAGAAATTGTTTTGTAACAAAATCACAGAAAATCATCATAGTTTGTAAAAAAATGTATTTATTTAGAACGGGTGAGCTACCATACATTCCAGGAAAGTATCAAAGGTAAATGTCAAAGTAACAAAATGAATTAACAGGATAAAAACAGCTGTTGTTCCTGAGAATGAACTGACCAGCAGCCGCCAGGTCGCTGCGTCTGTTGGAAGCTCTGCATTAAGGTTTTTTGGGGTTGTCCAGGTGTTACACTAAATTCAGCGACACATCACAGTTTGTGACTCCAGAAGGCGCTGGTACGTCCTGTTGCGTCTGTACACCCCAAATTGGCATCAAAGAAGAAGATTGTGACGTTGCACACTCAAGTACAGTAGGTGGCGGTATGCACCTACGGTTGCTTGCGATCCACCATTAAAGCCATACTCAGTAGCCAGGTAAAAAAGCTAGGTCTCGCTAGCTCGTTTACAGAAACACGACTCGGAGCACTCACTCCTCCCGTCGGGTATAATCGGTACGCCAGCCTTCCCGCGGACATGGGACCCCGTTTTGCGATGATAACAATGCAGAGTCTAACTTCAGCCGTAGAAACATTCCCCCAGGAGCGATTGGCAGCAGGTGTCCTGCACTTCAGGAGGGGCTGATTTGTGCTCTGAACACTGAAACGCTCACGGTGAAGGAGTCGTTCTGGAGGACTGGCTGCAAATGAACTCTGGAGCGGAGCAAATTACAACTGAGGTGTCTGACTGTCAGATCAGTGGGGATGGCCATGATTCAACTGTTTGGAGGGTGAAGCCAGCAGAACGAACAGTAATGAACAATAGGGCAGTGGAGAAAACATGGCTGCTGCCTGACAAACAACTTCTAATCTTATCTGTGCCCTTGAACAACCCCACGCTACAGAATGAATGGAGCAGCTGCTCTGAACCCTCCCTCCTTTCTACGTTCTCCTCCTATCTCCTATCTCATTCAAAGTAGCCACTGATGAATGGCACAGAAAGAACGAAAAACAAAAAACACAAAAAGGAACACAAAACAAAAAAAAAACACAAAAAGAACAACAAAACCCCCCAAAACAAAAAAACACAAAAAGAACAAACAAACAAAAAAAAAAACACAAAAAGAACAACAACCCCCCCAAATCAAAAAGAACAAAAAAAAACACAAAAAGAACAACAAAAACAAAACAAAAAATACAAAAAAGAACAACAATAAAAAAAACACACAAAGAACAAAAAACCAAACCAAAAAACCAAAAAAGAGCAAACAAAAAAACACAAAAAGAAAAAAAGAACAAAAAACACAAAAAGAACAAAAACAAAACAAAAAACACAAAAAAGAACAGAAAAACACAAAAAAGAAGAAAAACAAACAAACAAACAAAAAAGAACAAAAACCAAAACAAAAAAGAACAACAAAACACAAAAAACAAAAAAAACACAAAGAACAAAAACACAAACCAAAAAAGAACAAACAAAAAACACCCAAAAAGAACAAAAACAAAAAAAGAACAAAAAACACAAAAAGAACAAAAACAAAACAAAAACACAAAAAAGAACAAAACACAAAAAGAACAAAAAAAAAACAAAACAAAAAACACAAAAAGAACAAAAACAAACAAAAAAGAACAAAAAACAAAACAAAAACCAAAAAAGAACAACAAAAAACACAAAAAGAACAAAAAACACAAAAAGAACAAAAAAACAAAACAAAAAACACAAAAAGAACAAACAAAACAAAAAAAACACACAAATAGAAAAAAAACACAAAAAAGAAGAAAACCAAACAAACAAAAAAGAACAAAAAACAAAACAGAAAAACACAAAAAAGAACAAAACCCCCCAAAAAGAACCAAAAAAACCAAAACAAAAAACACAAAAAAGAAAACAAACAAACAAACAAAAAAGAACAAAACAAACCAAACCTAACCAGATGAGGTCAGCCTCAACAGGGCATCAGCCATTGTCCTACTTGTTCCGTCCCAAGCCCGGGTAAATGCAGAGGGTAGGGATCAGATATGAACATAAATCTATGGATAGAGGAACTGATATGATGATGTCATAGTTTTTGATGCATTTAAGGGATTGGGGGGATGTGATGACCAAAACATTCTTAGCATGTCCAGACTGGCCCCCCTGATATTCTACCTGCCCCCCTTAGTGGGGCTGGCTAGATCCGGCCCTGCTGATTAATGTGCGTTAAGAATCTAATGAGCCTCATCAGCTCTCAGTGAGCAGAAAACCAGATCAGATCCAGTGACTTATAAAATCATCAATTATGTCTTTGTTTTCATATTTAGAATAAAAAAATGTGAAAATCATAACTATGATGGACTTTTAAACTTAATCATATCTAGTCAACATATTAACTTTTGTCCTTCTTACAGATTTAGTTTTAATAATTACTTAGAAAGTCATAATTATTTATTCATATTTAGTCAAAATTCTGACTTTGAAGGTCTGATGTTTTTTCTCTCTTGATCTTATTTAGCCACAATGATGATTAAGAAATAATTAAATGACATATTTGTAACTATTTTAGTCATTACTGATGTTGAAGGTCACATGTATGATTAACTGAATCACATTCACGTGACCTGTTAACGTGTCTGTTTATGTGTTTTACAGCAGCTGGTGGATCGAAGCCATCAGCCATGTTTCAGTAAGACGCCGTGATCCGTGTTCCAGAGTTCTGCTGGTCCAGTGAAACGGATCGTGTCAGCTCAGGACGCTCACATCGATTTTCCTGAAACGTGCAGCAGTTCCAGCCTCGTAAACACAGAACCTCTCCGACTCCATCGGCTATATGACAGAGCGTTTACCCTCAGGTGTTTTAAATGTCCAGAGTTTGAGAGCGATAAAGGTTTACGCGTCGTTACGCAGACACACACGGTTTACCCTCATCGCTGTTTGAGTTCAGGATGTTTGTTCCTTTAAATCTCCTCCTCGTCTCCATCTGTCTACAATCAAACAAGGTCAAAAGTCAAAAGGTTCTCGTGACAGACACATCCTACAAACCCATTGTGACTGTTACTTTTCTTTGTGCACTTTTATTTTGAAAGTATTGTGATCCGTGGAAACCTTCAGCCCAGATCGATGCACACTCTCCCCACATTCTAAATTGGATGACCAGGGATTGATTTGTCTGAGAGCCCAAAACGAGCTCAGTGCAGCTCCAGAAGCCGTCGCCTCCACCGTACACACATCAGCTCCACCTTCACTTCCTGTAATGACGTAACGGGCTTTGTGTCCGGACTCCTGGATCTCCACCAGCCGGTAATGGATCTGTTGCTCTCCCAGCGCTTGACCCTGATTGTAAATTCTATGTGCAAAAGGTCACTTGTCCAAAAAGGTCACTTGTCCATCAGCTGCAACATGTCACATCTTCCTGCATCACATCTGAGGAGCTGCCTTCAGGTTTTGTACATTTTTCTGCCAACAAGTTGAACATATGCTCATTATGATGCTTCATGTTTATCGGTAGCCTGGCACGATCCAATGAAACGACTTCTTCAAACTGTCTCCACATGCTATTGGATAGCGCTAGGACCAATCAGAGCCGTTTAGCAACAACCAGAACCAGCTGGTAGATTAAACTTTTACTGTATCCTGTCGGCAAAGCAGTCAATACATCCTTTTTCAAAATAAAAGACTTAAGTTCCTCTAACTTCTTCCTCAAATTTCAATCATCCAAAGTTGTTTTAAACAAACGCGGTTCCTTAACTGCCGCCATGTTGCTTCATTTCACAGTCGAAGCTCTGTCGTGATCGGCTAATCCCGCCCACCAAACTGTTAGAGCGTTGTGATTGGCCCGGTACGAGACTGACCGTACCAATCAGTGGCTGCAGAGGTTCCAATGGAGCGTGGCTAGACCAAAGTCTGCAGAGCAGAACTGACGGTCTAGTTTACTACGCTAGTTTATCAGTTCAAGATCATTTCAAATGCAAAACATGAACGCCCCATGTGGCTCGTCAAAATAAGAGCATCAAGTGCATCCCAGGAAACGTCACTCTGGCACACTAGACTTTTTAATATTATTTGTGTTCATTTTACAAGGTTTTATACTTTATTAGAGTTCTAAAGTTTAAAGAATAATCAACCTCATACATTTAAGTTAGAAATAGATTTTGCATTGAAAGAACTGCTTTCTTGAGCAGAAGTCCAGAGTTAAAAAACATAAAATCATGTTTTCCATGTGAATAACAAATGTGAAATTCATGTGTGAAAAAACATGTTTTTCATGTAAAAATCTATTAAAATAACACGTAAAACACATGCATATTTTCTGTGTGAGTTTGAAAACTCATCTTGTTTATCCCCTGCATGTTTTGGGTTCGTGTGTTTTCTCTGTAAGGGTGCAGACACATGTTCTTGTCAGTGAGTGGCAGAGTTGAGCTGTTTGATCATTAAAACTTATTAGAGTTAAAATATGAAACCAAATCAGGGCCGGATCTAGCCAGCCCCACTAAGGGGGGCAGGTAGAATATCAGGGGGGGGGGGGCAGTCTTGACATGCTAAGAATGTTTTGGTCATCACATCCCCCCAATCCCTTAAATGCATCAAAAACTATGACATCATCATATCAGTTCCTCTATCCATAGATTTATGTTCATATCTGATCCCTACCCTCTGCATTTACCCGGGCTTGGGACGGAACAAGTAGGACACTGGCTGATGCCCTGTTGAGGCTGACCTCATCTGGTTAGGTTTGGTTTTTGGTTTTTTGTTCTTTTTTGTGTTTTTTGTTTTGTTTTTTGTTCTTTCGTGCTTTTTGTTTTGTTTTTTTTTAGTTATTTTTGTGTTTTTTGTTCTTTTTGTGTTCTTTTTTGTGTTTTGTTTTTTTTAGTTCTTTTTGTGTTTAGTTCTTTTTTGTGTTTTTTGTTCTTTTTGTGTTTTTTAGTTTGTTTGGCGTTTTTTGTTCTTTGTGTTTTTTTGTTTTGTTTTTGTGTTTTGTTTTTTGTTCTTTGTGGGGTTTTTTTAGTTCGTTTTGTGTTTTTTGTGTTTTTTGTTGTTCTTTTTTGTTTTGTTTTTTGTGTTTTTTTGTTTTGTTTTTTAGTTCGTTTTGTGTTTTTTGTGTGTTTTTTGTTCTTTTTTGTTTTGATTTTTGTGTTGTTTTTTGTGTTTTTTGTTTTTTTTTTTAGTTCGTTTTGTGTTTTTTTGTGTTTTTTGTTCTTTGTTGTTTTGTTTTTTGTGTTTTTTGTGTGGTTTTTGTTTTTGTTTTAGTTTGTTTTGTGTTTTTTGTTCTTTTTTGTGTTTTTTGTGGTTTTTGTGTTTTTTGTTTTGCTTTTTAGTTCGTTTTGTGTTTTTTTGTGTCTTTGTTCTTTTTTGTGTTTTTTGTTTTGTTTTTTGGTTATTTTGTGTTTTTTGTTTTTTGTGTATTTTTGTTCTTTTTTGTTTTGTTTTTTGTTCTTTTTTGTTTTGTTTTTTGTTCTTTTTGTGTTTTGTTTTTCTTTCTTTCTGTGTCATTCATCAGTAGCTACTTTGAATGAGGACAAATGGAAGAGAGCGCTCACTCTGATCATTTTTCACTGAAATATTTTTGAAATTTGTTATTTCAGCATGCAGTCGCGTTTGGGGGGGCAGTGCCCCCCCCCCCTTGCCCATGCCTACATTCGGCCTCAAACCAAATCAAAATGAATAGGACGAATGCATAGAGACCAGTTTATTTATTTTTGACTTGTGTCGCTTTTTGCTCTCCATAAGCGTGAAGCATTTCATTGCAAATGAGATATTTTTCTGTTGAAGTGTTGATGATGGAACTAGACCAGAGCCCTGTGGGCGGGGCATAGAGCATGATGGATGTATATTATTTTTGTCGTGTTAGAGGTCTCCGTCACCAGTTGTGAGTGACGTTATTGTAGATAAATGCCACTTATCCCACTACAGGGCATTCACAGAAATACTTGAAAATATAAAGCTTCAACCAATGAGTTATTGAGTGTTATTCAAAGAATATTTATCTTTTAATTTTATGAACTTATTTGGGCCTGAGGCATCAAACTGCAGCTGCGAAAATGCCCTAATTGTTTTCCTGCCTCAGCACACCTGATTGGTTGAATAACCTGCTCCCAAACCTGTGAATGGATTCTAATCAGAGCAGAGAAACATTGAAATCCTGCAGGATTCGAGGACCAGGACTGGACATCTCGTCTTGAAGTCCTGCAGCGTGTGAGGTGGATTCTCTGTGGATCAGACTTGTTTGCTCAGAAGCTAAATTGGACTGAGATCTGGAGAGTTTGGAGACTGAATCAACACCTCAACAGGTTTCTCCTCAAGGAGCGCCATCCTGCTGGAGGAGGCCATCAGAGACTGGGCTGCCATTAGAGCTCTCTTGTTCATGTGAGTGCATTTTATTTTCCTCTGATCCTCCTGGTTAAGGTACAACACGGTGCGCTTTCTCCTGTAAGAGCAGGCGCGTCTGTAGAGATCAAAGGACAACAAAAAGTAAAAACCTGGTGTGTTTTCTCCCTGAATCTGTAAGAATACTTCACATTTACACCTCTCTTTATGTTTTACTGCCATTATCTTGTTCCCATCAGCGAGGGACTCTGTGTTGCACCAAGCAGTCATTACCTCCACTCCTGGCTTTGTGTTTACGGCTGCATGCAGCCATTAAAGGTGGCTTCACCATTCAAAAACACTAATGCTTGAAAAGGACGTTCTGGAGAGCTGGTTTTTATGTCTGACTCTTCGTATTCGAGCCACCAGCAATCAAATCTACGCTCACACCCTCGCCCATTGATTTCTGAGGTTGGGGGTGGGGTGGGGTGGGGTGGGGGTGGCGGTTTCCATCCCTCCAGCACACAGTCTAAGTAGCGATGGCATCTCTGGGCTCTGCCTCGCTGCTGCCGGAGTCCACCAACCTCCCGCCTGTCAGGAGCTGTTGGAGACGAGTCGGACGGCGCCGGCCTTTAATTGGCTTCAGAGTTTCCATTTCATTGTTCTCAGCCGCTGACACGCTGATACAGACAGTCCAATCACCCACAATGCCCGTCAAAAGACAAAGTGCTGACTTTTTAAGGTGTTTTCCTCCACAGACGCTCCTGGGATTAAAGCCACAACAACAATCACTGGAGAAAGAAAATCTAAAGCAAGGACAAGTTTACAGCAGCTTAGATTTTAGTCTGCAATAAAGGATTAGGCCGGCATCTATAGAACACTTTATGTCCGAGGGACGGGGGTCAGAAAAATACCTACAGATTGCAGTGGCGGCTCGTCCATAGGGGGCGCTAGGGTGCCGCCCCACCAGTCCCAAGAGGAAGAAGAAGAGAAATAGGGATCACAAAATATAAAAAACTAACATGAAAATAAAACTAAAGGATCCATCCATTATATATACAATAAGTGCTGTGTATAATCTGCATTTAGGTGTAGATTAGCAACATTTTCTCACTATTTTTTTTTTACCAGACCGATAGGTCGTGTTTCTCTGGGATCTACTGCTTATGTCTGGACCGGACGCCGTCCCGAGACACCGCATTGTTTTCTGTTCCTGACGCACTGGAAATCATCCTTAATGCAAAAGATAGGAGACCCATCGGGACGCAGGTCATAGCGTCCCTGACATGCGCACAACGGCACAGTCAAAACCAGAGGATTAATGCTTATTATTTAAGTATTTACTTTAGTTTTTATCATTAATTATGGCACTGTAACACACTGATAAGTCATAAGTGATTAAAAATAAAGTAAAAAAAAAAAGAAACGTATTGAATGACTCAGACCGAGGATGTTGACCCGGAATCAGAGAGCTCGTTTGGTTTCACTTTCAGTAGTAACGTTGTTTTGAAGCAAAGACAGAGGCAGGAGCTGCTAACTGGCTAACTGGCTATGCTAACAAAATGGGTATTTATTCAGAGAATCCTTCTTGGCAGCTTGTGACAAAAAGCCGTTTTATTCCATGGGTCCTGATTTCATCAACTCCATGGTGAGTGACTTTCTTTGTTTTTTATTTCGTTTTATTACCAATGTGTCTCACCAATTTTTGCTATTGAAAACGCCTTTCAGCAAATGTCAGAGACCTACTGTTTTGTGGATTTATACCTTAAATAGCGACACGTCTTTGTAGCCGAATGTTAGAGGGACACTCATCCTGTTGAATGAATGTTGGTTCGTGTAGTTTAGCCCGTTTTGAGGCGTTTTATGACACTTTTAATAAAAAACGCACAGCGCTCTATGGGAGTTTTGTATGAGTGTCGTAAAATCATATTTTACCTTATTTTGATGGGACTTATCAGTGGATTTGACTTTATTTTGTTGTTAATTCACTTCATTAGTTGAGCTGATTGTCATGACTTGCTTGGTTAGTGGTTGTTGTCTGAATTGTAACATTAATGATCTGACTGTTAGTTAGAGATGATTGATGTGTTTGTGGTGTCAGTAGAAAGCTGGTTGTGAATATTAAGTTGTGTTTCTGACCTTGTGGAGGTCAGGTTGTTTTTTCCTTGAAACTCTTCTGTTGTGACCACATTGTGGTTGTTTTTATTTTTATTTGTATCTGATTATATTGATATTATTCTAAGGTCTCCTTATGATTTCTTTACTGTTTGATGTGTAGAATTAGACCTAACAGCTCCACATTGTTAGAGAACTGGTGGGAGGGATTTTTACCAGCAAAATATTCAGTCAGATGAAAATATTTTGCTTCATTCCTGCTCTAGTGGTGATATGTGATTATTTGCGCATCTGAAAACTGATTTGTAAAAATACGCCCCACCCAAAAAAAATGTCACCAGCCGCCACTGGCAGATTGTAAGAGGGTGTTTCTGGGAGCCCAGAATCAATGAGAGCCCCAGGTTCTCTGGTTCTGGTTCCCCAAAACGACTGTAAAACCCTCTGATTACAGGAATCCAGTTTTAGTCATAAATACATCAGTTTTTGTATGGATTTGTTGACGTGAAGCTAAAAATGAAGTCACCGATTTAAACGAAGCCTCCATTTTATCCATTTTGCTTCGAGGACTTTTTGTAATCAAATAATTGAACGAATCATTTCATGATTCTGCCTTTTCTTCAGATTCATTATTCTGTCTATCCAAGCTAAACGAATCCATCATAATAAATAAAACTGATCAAGATTCTTATTTAATTTAAAAGGTTCAACGTTTCCTTCCTTTAGAAAGCCGGATTTCTTCGGCTCTTCCTCGCGGTCCGAAGCTTCTGGAGGTTGTTGTTTCATAAATCAATGGATAATGTAATTGGCTGAGATTGAGTCATGGAGGCGATTAATTCACTCGACTTCTCCAGCAGCACTTAAGGTGGCATTACCAACACTCCAAATGTATTATTTCAATCAGAGGAGTCTCTGAAATCATTCTGTCTAAACTCCTTCTCTCCTTTTTGTTCTCCGGTTTCTCCTCCTGTTACTTTTCATCTTTTATAACCCGTGCTCTTTTTTTCTTACTACCAAGCAGATTCATAAATGTATTGTGAAAAGGATGAATCATACATGTGATTTATGTATTTAGAAAATATCATTTTATGATAAAGATGATTCAGGGATAAGAGCAGGAATCATCTTTATTGTTTAAAGGGCAGGTCAACCACTTAGTCCCATATCTTATTGAAGTGCTGAGCTTAAAGGGATGATTTAGTTTTTTATTCTGTTTCTCGCTTCGCCTTCCTCCGTTTATCCGGGTCCGGGTTGCGGGGGCAGCATCCCAAGTCGGGCATCCCAGGCAATCCTCTCCCCGTCCAAGTCCACCAGCTCCTCAGCTGGGACGCCCAGGCGTTCCCCGGACAACCTGGAGATGTATTTCCTCCATCTTGTCCAGGGTCGACCTGGGGGTCTCCTGCCGGCAGGACATGCCCAGATCACCTCCTGAGGGAGGCGTATAGGAGACATCTAGATGCCCAAACCACCTCGACTGGCTCCTCTCAATGTGGAGGAGCAGCGACTCTACTCCGAGTCTCTCCTGGCTGTCCGAGCTCCTATCTCTAAGGCTGACTCGGCCCTGCGAATGAAACTCATTTCGGGCGCTTGTATCTGCGATCTACGGTTTATATTCTGTTTCTTTTCACTGCCGTAGAAACAAAACGTGCCATCGTTCTGATTCCCACACCTTACGATGGTTTTGTTGTAAATAAATTATCGTGTTTTGGTGGAAACTCCTTGTTTCTCCCATTTTTTTTTTTTTTGTCCTGTATTTTAAAGCGAGAGCTGCATTTATCTGTGCAGCAACTTTAAGTTGTTTTTGACTAAACTTTCTTCTGCAAAACTCAAACTTTTTTTTTTTTTACATTTAATCAGGGCCGGATCTATCCAGCCCCACTAAGGGGGGCAGGTAGAATATCAGGGGGGCCAGTCTGGACATGCTAAGAATGTTTTGGTCATCACATCCCCCCAATCCCTTAAATGCATCAAAAACTATGACATCATCATATCAGTTCCTCTATCCATAGATTTATGTTCATATCTGATCCCTACCCTCTGCATTTACCCGGGCTTGGGACGGAACAAGTAGGACACTGGCTGATGCGCTGTTGAGGCTGACCTCATCTGCTTAGGTTTGGTTTGGGTTTTGTGTTTTTTTTTTTTTT
>SSNR01000429.1:157072-198029 GCA_006937965.1 Callopanchax toddi | reverse complement strand
TGCCTACATCCGGCCTCGCATTTAACAGACGTTTAACAGCAGAAATGAAAAAATAAACCCATGCTCTAAGTTTATCAGGTTTTTTACGAGTCCCTCTGCTGTGTGAAGGTCCAAGGTGACTTCCTACCGTCTGCCTGATGGAGATAAAGATCACACCTAAACGTCTAAACTGAGAGGGATCAGACTGGTCCTTGTTTTAGTTTCACTCTCCGGATGAGTTCCTGATATATCGGCTCCCAACGCAAAACAAAAACATTGCATCCAGATTAAATTAATCACACGGGCTGATGTAAACATAGTTAGAGGTATTTAGGATAAAATAAATAAATCCCTCCCCCCCTTCCTCCCCCTTCACCCCCAACTCTCTTTGCAAATTGCAGCTCCCCACGGCTCTCTGCTTGAATTAAGCAATTTAACTGATTGCAATTACACACTGTCAAGGGCTCTTAGATCAGTCTGAACAACCATTTTAATTCAATACCAGCCCTTTTCTTCCGTTTTACTCGATATGGCAGCAGTCAGATGCAATTCTCCACACCTAGCTTCCATGTTCATCATTTTATTTGTTTTATTTCTGCAGAGGTGGCGTCCTGCGTCTGAATGTTTCCTGTTCGTTTGTCCTCAGCTGGTTGTAATGAAGCTGAAAACGATCCATCACCAAAGGCCAGGATCCCCCTGAAGGACGCGGTTTCATCCGGGAGACATTTACTTCAGCTCTCTCACACAATTAGCTTTATTATGAGACAGGAAGTCAGAGGGAATGAGACGCAATTCATCACAATAAGAGAGGCAGTGGAGATTTAGCATCCTAAGAGTTGGAAAAACAAAATGACGTTCTTGTTTTTAAAGAGGTTTTGTTTCTCGGTCGAGGAGCTTTTAAACTTGAGAAAGGAATAATCTTAAATATAAAAGTATTGGTAAAAAGATCAAATAAAACCAGATGAAAATCTACAGGATAACTAAAGGGAAGGACCCTCTGAGACTGTTCTGTTCACCCAGAATCCACTCTGTTCACCCAGAATCCACTCAGTTCACCCAGAATCCACTCTGTTCACCCAGAATCCACTCTGTTCACCCAGAATCCACTCAGTTCACCCAGAATCCACTCTGTTCACCCAGAATCCACTCTGTTCACCCAGAATCCACTCTGTTCACCCAGAATCCACTCTGTTCACCCAGAATCAAACCAAAACCCAGGAACTCCCAGGTATCAGTAGCTACTTTGAATGAGGACAAACGGAAGAGAGCGCTCACTCTGACCGTTTTTCTCTGAAATATTTTTGAAATTTGTTATTTCTGCATGCAGTCGTGTTTTTTGGGGGGCAGTCATGGAATTTGGGGGGACAATGCCCCCCCCCCCCCCCCCCCCCCCCCCCCCCCTGCCCTTGCCCTTGCCCTTGCCCATGCCTACATCCGGCCTCTCTCCTGATCTACATCCATGACTCCTCTTCTTTAACTCTGCTGGGATTCTGGGTTTAATTTAAGCTTTCGAGATGTCAATTAGCTGCTACGTCTTGTACACAAGCCGTTGCTATGGTTACATATTGTAAAAAGTGGGCAAAAAGTAGAAAAGTACAGCAAAAATTCTTGAAGCAGCACAGGATCCAAACCAGAACAAGCTGCTAACCTGCAGCTCTGTTCTAAAACAAACCAACCTCTACAGGAAAAACTCCTGACAGTTTCCAACAAAAAGTCTCCAGTTCAACGTGTGACCCTTTGATTTCTTTAATGTGGCTCTGGAGGCCAAACGCCGTCCACACCTGAGCCACTCAGGAACAAACGTAAACGTTCCCAGTGGGTCGACTGAACGCAGGTATTTCTCTACCTCATTACTTTTGCATCAGACGGTCGTCACTGTTTCCTGGGTTTGCTGATGTGAAGTGATACAGTGCCCGGCCAGCTGTGGGTTTCTGCTGAGAAACACGTTCATGTGTGAAAACAGTCAGAAGACCTCAGCTGCAGCAGCGCTCCGAGCGCCTCGTTCTGATTCGTTAGCGAGGAAGTGGAAAGAGAAGCTCGACACGGCTTTACCCTTCACCCAGTCAGAGTTTCAGGCCCACTGTTTCAACAACATAAAAGCTTGTTTCATGACTCGCCTGCAGATCCACTGAATGAGAATGAATTCAGGATCTATTCAACATGTTTGGGGGTTTTTGCGCGTCGTCGAGCTGTACCGGCTGTCGGCGGGAGCTCTGCTGTCCTCGGTTTGAACTTGACTCTCCTCTCATGAATCAATCTGAACTCCAGGGTTTATCTGTGTGCATTAATCCGTGAGTGAGTGTGTTAAAGAGGCAGGGTTAAGGCTGGCCAGGAAGATATTTACTCCTGATTGATTTATTTGGCTTTAATCCACCTCGCAGCAAAAGATCACCTCTTTTTCTAAACATCTTCAGACTCACGTTTTTCTCCCAAACTTCCAAAAAGGACCTGAAGGTTTTCTCAGTTTATTTCCTCCTTGATTTTTTTCTTCTTCTACTTTTTCTTACTGCAGATTGTTGTTTTTATTTTAAGAATTTAGTCAGATTTGATGGATTTGATCTAATTGGTAAAGCTTTATATCTCCATGCCTTTTAATCCATTTGTAAATATTTAAAACGGAGTCCATTTTTTTACAATATCACAGTTAATTCATTTGAAACCTTAACTATTTTGTTACAAATATAGGTTCCTTTTTCTTGCAAAAACCCAAAATTCCTAAAAGTCACTGCGCTGCTCTATTAAATGATTTGAGGCACTTTAAAATGTTTAAATCTGTTTTTCTTTTAATGAAAATGTAGAAAACTTCATTACAGAAATGAGTCTTTTTGCTGCCAGACTTTCTTTCTATTTGCCTTATCGCCTCGCACAAAGTTTCTCTCATAAATTTTCTAGTAATTAACCATAATGTGACTGAAATGGGATCTTTTCTACATTTGTATCCAGATGAAATTTGGGAATTATTTATTAACCTCCTGATAATTGTTCCTGAAGGCGTGTCGTTAACATTCCCCCCTATTTTCCTGCTCTTGACTGGCAGCGTTTATTATATGAAACACCAGTCTCTGCTCACCAGGATGTGAGGCAATTAAAGAACAGTATTTCTCCCTCTCGTAAAGTAGGTCGCAGCTAATTGCATGTGACGATGAAGCGCGGGAACATAGTGAGGCGGAAATTACATGCAAGGCTTGTCACAACAGCTGGATTATAAACCTGAAGGAGAAATCCCTGCAGAGTTTGTCTTTGGTGCCTTTTGACTCCACACACTGTTTATTTAGCTTTTGACTAAATACAGCCTACATATCATGATAGCGCTTCATCCTGTGTCCTTTAGAAAATAAACCATCTTCAAGCTGATTTAGTGCTTTGAATTTAACCAGAAAACCCTCAAATCTGGTATTTTTTAAACATTTTTCACAGCTTTTGGATGATAAATATTAATTAGCCTTTAAAATTATGTAATTCACTTAATTTTTTTTAAAACCACCAACACATTTACTATGAAACTGAGGGCCTCATAAAACTTGCTCTCGCAAAAAACAGGCCTGAAAGTTGCATAGGCCTAAGTCACTTTGACACAAACTTTGGGATTTATTAAAACAAAAAGTGACAGAGTAATATACGTACCTTTGTGCAAACTTTGAACCTGGCACATGTTAAAGATGAGAAACCTGTTGGTGCAGCTGGTGAGATGGAAAAATGATGAATTTATTCCACGATTTCAGACTTGTACACCCCCGTCTGAACAGAATAAAAACGAGGATCTGAACATCTTCAGATTCTAGAGCAACTGCACTTATTTGTGCGTTAACTGTGATCAGGTGTGAGTCAGTTATTACTGCAGTGACTCTCTGCTCATGTGACATAATGGATGCTCTGCACTCCTTGAATCTCACGTCAGACTCCGGATGGGGAGAGTTCTTAGAGATTTCCAGATGATGACTGGCTGATCAGCTGATTTAGATTCTCTAGACCAGTCCTGTGGATCTATGTGCTGAACTGGGCCCGGTGTTAGATCAACGATCCCGGTGTCACCAGCCCCTCTGCAGCTTCTGACCTCTCAGGTTTCTGTCAACCAGCGCGTTCCAGCAGGAATGATCCAGTTTGGTTGATATTTGTTTGATAGGATGAACCATTACATTTCCTGCCCGATGCTCCTTTTGATTAATTTAAATGTTTTCAGTAAATGTTCCCCTTATTTCTCTCCGTCACACTGACGGCGCTGCAGCGATCACTCGGAGCACCTCTGTGTATTCATGATGCGTCAACATGTGATCACCTAATAAAAAACTTTTTTCTGTTCTTCCAACACAACAACCTCCATTTCAGTCTGTTAAATTACATTTTCTATATCTCTTCGTTGTCATGATTTACCGTGAGTTACCTGAAATTTACCAGCTTCTGTAAATAATTCACAAGGTACTTTGCATTGACCATATATGTCAGAAGAGAGCGATTAAGTGTGTGGATCTGTGCATACGCTGAGTTTCATAGGCCAGAAAACACATTTTCGTAAGTAAAAATTGTTTTGATAATCTGAAGTACATTTTTAGTAATTATTCTATGCAGTTACTATATGAGGCCCCAGGGCTCCAGAGCTGGACCTGCTGGTCCTGAAGGTACCAGTGGAGCTCCATGGTGACTGCCATAAAATGGATGTAGCCTGCCAAAATAAAAGCAGGGAGAAAAGATCCCCTGTGTGAGGTTTTAGAGGGCCTGTGATTTAAAGCTTCTATAACTGAGGCCGGATGTAGGCATGGGCAAGGGGGGCATTGCCCCCCCCCCCCCCAAATTCCATGACTGCCCCCCCCAATGCGATTGCATGCAGAAATAACAAATTTCAAAAATATTTCAGTGAAAAATGGTCAGAGTGAGCGCTCTCTTCTGTTTGTCCTCATTCAAAGTAGCTACTGATGAATGACACAGGAAGAAAGAAAAAAAAAACACAAAAAAGAACCAAACCAAACCTAACCAGATGAGGTCAGCCTCAACAGGACATCAGCCAGTGTCCTACTGGTTCCGTCCCAAGCCCGGGTAAATGCAGAGGGTAGGGATCAGATATGAACATAAATCTATGGATAGAGGAACTGATATGATGATGTCATAGTTTTTGATGCATTTAAGGGATTGGGGGGGTGTGTGATGACCAAAACATTCTTAGCATGTCCAGACTGGCCCCCCCTGATGTTCTACCTGCCCCCCTTAGTGGGGCTGCTGGATCCGGCCCTGTTTAAAACCATCATCTATTAGCGCTCCTGTCTGGGCTCTCCTGGCACACTGACCTGTTTTTTTTTCTAGATTTGACCAAAACAGCGTTACCTTCATCCTTTCTCAGCGTAAGGTGATCTTCATTTAAAATGCAGGCCTGTGGCAGCAGGACTCTAATGTGAGTAATGGTTTCATCATGTTGCTCCACGTCTTTCAGACACTTCTAGGATAAATGTGTTACACTGTCCTCTGATTGTCCCTCTGTGATCGTCCGACATGATGAAGGAGAAGCGACAGCGAGCAGCAGGTGGCCACATGGTTCCATTATCGGATCTTTGACCCGGAGAACAAAATAATGGCAGAAAGACGCTTGTTTTCAGGGCAGCCTTTTCACAGCTCTCACATCCCTGGAGCTCTGAAAGAGACAAACACTGAAAGGCATCAAAGACGGTTTTGTACAGAGAGGAACAGACAGGGTCCACTTTGAATTGATTGCTCACTTTGGACGATCCACTGTTGTGATTGGATGTGAGCTGAGAAACGTCTGCAGCTCAGTGAGGGTCCATGGAGACGGTTTCATCATATTAAATCAACAGCATGTCCGGCGTCACAAAATAGGCTGTTTGAGTTATTTTTAACTAGAAAAACTAAAATGAAATACAGGAACACAAACTACTTTAAATGTATGTCCTGCCATAGGAATGTTATGCAGTCATTGTCAGAGGACTACTTCCTGTTTCTATAGACTCCGTCAGCTTTGAGTGATGTCACAGATGGGTGTGGTCTTTACTGTAGATGAATAACTGACAGAGCGTTGCTGCAAAATGAACAAAATGTCCCTTTAAGGACTGATTCAAGGCGAGAAGAGCTTCTGGTTTTATCTTCAGTTTGGACCGGGCTGGTTCGTGGTCAGGGTTACAGTCGACTCCTCCATGTCTAAGGTACAACTGGAAAAATGTGGAACGTTCCCTCTGGGTTGGGGGTGAATCTCCGCCTCCTGTGGAGGAGTTCCATTATCATGGTTCTTGTTCCTGAGTAGGATGGAGGAGACGTGGACCTACTTTAGCTGTAATGAGAGCGTGGATCTGGTCTGTCTACACTTCATCCCTCATGATCCAAGTGTCTAAAATAATGTCCCCAGTAGGGTGTTTGCACTAAACCTTAGAGATGAGGTGAGAAGCTCCATCTTCTGGGGAGACCTCAGTGCTCCTCCTCCTCCCCATCAAAAGGAGTCAGCTGAGGCTGTTCAAGCATCCGAAGCCTCCTCACCTCCCTCTGGAGGTTTTCCAGGCTCTCGAAGGAAACCCTGGAACTCACTGGAGGTAATATCTTGTCTGGGACTTTGTGGGATCTTCTAGGAGCTGAAGTTTCACTGGGGAGAGGGGACCTCTGTTCGGATAAATCATTTTCCATATTTAGATTTTTTTTATTTACAGAAGTTAAATCTTTTTAGATGAAACCTTTTCATAAGCTGGTTTAGATGCTGCTGCTTCCACATTGGAGCTTCAAGTTATTTAAACACCTGTTAGGATGAGTAACCATGGCAACTGGACGGCTATTTACATGCAGCTAATTAAACGTTCCAAATCCCGACTAATGCCGGGACTAAAACTCCAAATCCCTTAGGAGGTGAGGAGGAGACTTCTGAGATGTTGGGCAGAATTTAAACAAAAAAGAAGTTTCTTCCATCTGATTTAGGATTTTAAGATTCATGGAGGGTAACCATAGATTATAGGATCTAACGTTTTTCTATTCATGACTAAACTTTTGGTTTCATTTACCTGTGTGAGCTCTGAAGGGGTTTTATAATAATAAAATGATTTAATTTGAAAAGGGGAAGAGAAACCCCGCCTCCAGCTGCTCTCTGGGTGGCTAACTGATGTTCAGAGAGGCTGGAGAACGTTGGTCTTTTTGTGAAGGTTGAGCGGATTTCTCTGCCTGACCTCCAGCCGTGTCCCACCCTTCACTGAAGAGGTTCTCGTTACGCTGCCGCCTTTTTGTTGTTTTGTTTAAATCGGTTTTGTCTGTGGAAACTAAATTTCACAACTTTTAAAAAAGAATGAATTTGTCGACTCTCCTCCCTGCGTTTACTTTTCTTTTTACTGAAGTCACATCAGAAGTTGTTTTTCTAGAAAGCCGTGGCGGCCATCTTTAATGAGGTTGACTCTAAAATTGAATCGGTTGTACGTGAACGTCATGAGGACTTTATCTGACAGGTTCATGAGAAACTAACAGACAGACGGGGTTAAATTCAAAATTCAATGGAAACATTTTAAATAAAAGTGTTTTTGAATGAGTAAAGCTCAGAGTAAATGATGGCAATGACTCTGTAAAGCTTCAAATATTTACAGTTGATAAAAATCTAACTTTTATTGGCTAATTAACTGATTCAGGGTCAGACTGATGCTCCAAATGAACAAACTAATAAACACATTTACAAAAATCCCTTTTGAAATCTATTAAATGCAGTAGATATGTTTTAATCTGGATACAAAATAAAGTTAGCGTCCAAATAACTGACATCATGAGGAATGTTTTCAGTCTGAAATAAATTTAAACGTTTCATTTTCAGCCTTTTACAGTTATTTTATGAAGTTCATGTCACCATGGCAACACACAAATACAAAAATGATTTATCCTTACTTCATTTAGCAAAACACAACCTGTCCTTACTCTACACTCAAAAAACTAATTCAGGGCCTTCTTAGAGGTAACACATTATGTTCAACAGCATGATTTGATTTCATTGGCGTGAACTAAAAATATTTCTTAATAAACTGAGTTTGATTCTTGAACTCAAAATAAATGAGTTTGTTGGGGTTCTGGGGGGAGGAGCATACCATAGATATCATATCGCTAGATATCTTACCCGTGCTGTTTGTCAATGGCCCCTGACGTAGTGATGCCGGCTGCCATCTTACCACAGAGAGCTTCCCCCTTTCATAACACTGGTGTCAATGGAGCATGTACTATTAAATACCTCTAACTTGATCAATTTGTAACCGATTTTCAAACGGTTTGCTTTTTTATAAACGTCAGAGACGTGGCTGTGAATATATATCAAAATATAATAATAATGGTCGGGAAATTCATAAATTGTAAAAGTGTCAGAGTCTATACTAGGGATGAGCCAGATATCCGTTTCAGACGAGTATCGGTACGGATAATGCATATTTTCCGAATACGAGCATCGTCCGAGTGAAACACGTTACTATCTGTGCTCGGGCTGAAGGAAACTCCTGATTGGGTCACTGTCTGACTGTCCTCTGATTGGGTAACTGTCTGACTGTCCTCTGTTCGCGCTCTCTGCCCGGCAATCACACAGAGCGCCTAAGGAGACGCGCACCTGGATCAGGGCCAGGTGTGGTGGGCGCCGCGCGTATCTGAGCAGACGCGCGGTGCCCATGAGAAGATACTGCAGCCCGCGACAAGCTCGGGACCTGCAGGGCCTCCTGAAATGGACCGAACTAGTGTGTGGTTCGGAGTTGGTTCGGCTTGGAGGAGGAGGAGGAGGCGGGGGGACAGGCGATCGCTGCGGCTCTGCATCAACCAGACTGGCTCTGGTGAACCCGAGCGTTTCCTGGTGGACTAGCGTTGGTCCAGACTTTTTAAAACTCATACTTTGATCTGACCGGTCCATAAAACCAGATCAGTGGGCCCAGTGTCCGTGGGCCCGCTGATCTGGGGACACTGGGCCCCCAGATCAGCGGGCATCACACAGGATCTTTCATCCTGCGTGATGAACATTTGGAAAAAAAAAAAGGTCAAAAAAGGTCGGTGTAAAACCCGTCAGCTTAACTCGATTTTTTTTTTCTCCAGTCACTCCTCCTCTCTTTGGCTGAGGGACGAAGGTCCCGTTATCTGATCACGCGTCCGTCCTGTAAACTCTGCGGGGCTCGCGCCTCTCATTATAATAAAGTGAACGGGAGCGCGCGTCACAGCTGTGTTTCCCAGCATAAACTGACAGCTTAAAATGCAACAAATCAAACATCAACACTAAAAACACATGTATCTGTCAGTGACTTTATCAGAGGGTTACAGTTGTTTTCAGAGACTCATATTAAATACTAAATACCCCAAAAGTAGTTTTACTAAAACATGATGACAGAGTCCTGCATGCTGTCAAATAAACAGTAGAGAAATAAAGTCATTTTGAGGCAGATTTAATCCATTACAGATAAACTGGATGCTACAATCACTTTTTGACAGGTGAAAAAATCAGTTTGAAGTTGATGTAAAAATACAGTTGATGCTTTAATCAGGTCACCTGTAAACTAAATCTAATCCTTTATTGTCAGGTGGACAGATGAGAGTTTACAGTAAAACTATTAAAACAGGGTGAGCCTTAGTAAACAGCTGCAGTCCTGACAGATACATTTGCTTTAGTGTTAAAAATGTTTGATTGGACCAAATTCAACCTGCTAATTTTATCAAACATCAATGAGCTCAGATTTCAAATGGTCTGGTGAGTGTTGGGTGGGTTTGTGCAAATCGCCCTGTGGTGATTTTTTCCAATGATAAAGTGTACCTTGGCTCCAAAAAGGTTGAAAAACCCAGCCTTTAATATTGTGATCAAAAACATTGAATCTCAATTCTGAGGCTGCTCTGTAAATAGTTTTCAAATAAACAATACATATAGCTAATTCTGATCAATCCATATCAATTTCAGACTTAAAATAATGTACCCATGTAAGCCACGCCCACTCCAGGACAAACCACACCCACTTCCGGTTCAAGCCACGCCCACTTCCGGTTTAGGCACCGCCCACTCCGAGTACAGATAATGCTGTACTCGCTCATCCCTAGTCTATACATAATAAGGTTTGTAAGAATATGACCCGTTTGTAAATCCGTTTATTTTTCATCGAGTTCTGAGTGTTTTTTTTAAGTTGATGGCTCACCTTCATCTGCTGCCATAGAGAGCAGAACGTCAGCTCACCGTCACAAGATGGCCGCCGTGTGGCTACGCTGTTGAACCCCAGATGATCCATCTAGCCTTTATATATATATTTATGGAGCGTCGCTCAAAAATGCTTTCTTAAAGGTGACACAAATGAAGGTTGTTCATGTTTCATGAATTTATTTCATAATCTTCCATGTGATTGGATGACGTTGGTGTGAACTAAAATGATTGGGTATCAAACTGAGGCTGATTCCTGAGTTCCTGGGGTTCTGGAGGAGGAGCAGACTTTTGCACATGCTCTGTTGATTTGCGCTCTTTTGGAATTGTGCTGGTTGGGAGCAGGTCGTTCATGTGGAGGTTAAGCACAATTTTGGTAACTATTTTATTATCTGGTGCAGTGTATTGTTGCACATAGTTTACAATGAACACAGTTGCACTTCACCCTTTCAAACTAGTGCTCTAGTTTGGTATTTAGACCACAGCGACATCATGAAGGAATTTAATTAAATGGAGTTGAAGCAACATCATTCATTTTCCTTACTTTTAAGTAATAATTTCCTTTTACTTTTATCAAATAAAAACAAGTTTGAGCAACTCAATTACATTCAATGACCTGAATGTATATGTAATGAGTTTAGGCATAACATAGTTTTTGGATGGAAAAACTGCCCACAGTTTAATTGTGTCCAATAAGTGATTTTTATGAGTGTAACTGCATCACTTTGCTAATGCTAAGATAAGTAACACAAATAGACATGAGCTCTGGCCTGGAAATCATTGTTTCAGATTTTTTAATCTCTTCAGGTTAGTTCAAATAACACCGTTTTGTAGAGTGGCTTTAATGCCCAGAATGCACCAGTATGAGTAAAAAAACATCACCATGACCAACTTTGGATTTTATTCTGCCTCCCTGATTGGTTACGTGCACCTAACCTTACAGTTTGTTGTGAATCCTACGTGCACACACCCAGCTGTCAGCCTCTTTATTTGCATGCGCATTCATCACGGTTGGTCTCACCTTTTCCTGGTGATGTTAACTGTTCCCACGCTGTGCGTATAGGTCTCACAGCTTCTCGCTTTGCCGCTCTGATGGCGTCGTGCAGCTTGGCGGTTCCATCAGCTGACCTTAAACAGAGCGCTCCAACACCACCAGCGGCTTCCTGAAACACCTCGGATGTGTCGGCTCCGTGGCGTGGATGAAGAGCCAAAAGGCCGTGGAGAGAAAAGACAGAACTTTTTATCACTGAATTCCTACTTTAGTCATCAGATTTCTGGATTTTTGACAGTCTGTCTCACTAATGAGGTAAACCATAACTTTAAACTTTTTACATAATTACTACTCCGTTAATGGATCATAACAACAGAGGGTGGCACACCGGGGATTCTGGTAAAACATTATAGTGATTTGCATGATCAGTGGAGCACAGTGCACCAGTGTGGAGGACATTATGGACTTGAATCACCTTAAGTAACTTGTTTATTGACACATTATGTGCTGCTTATCAAGGGTCCATGCTCCTGGTTAAGGTTTACGTTTTCACTGCAGTTCATGTCCTCCTACGTTTTCTTGGGACATGTGATCAGCTGGGTATGTCTTCATACTGGGTCCACTGCAGCCTCCCTATGAGGGACCATTCCAGGTCCTGGAACCAGGTGACAAGTACTTTGGGTGGACTGTCTCAAACTGGCCCACTTGGACTTGGTACAGCCAGTTGAGCTGGGTTTACCAATACAATGGGGACCACCAGCAGGTTTTGGGGTCCACTGTAGAGCCCCAGATTAGTCCCACCTTTATTAGGCGGAGTGTTTATGGCCACCCTATCCTGACACCTGTTTGATCTTCAGACGCTCTGTTTATGGTGACTTCTGGGGGTCATGTGCTAAGGACATTATGGTCATAATTCACCATAAATCACTTGTTTATTGATCCTATTAGCCAATGGCGCAGATTTGCGCTTGACATTAGTGGGGACCCGAATGGGACGAGGGGACAAACAGGAAGTAAATCGCAGGCTGCGGATCAGCCCGGTCTGGACTGGACCAAAGTTACCATTACCAGGAAAATGCCTAATGGCCAGTCCAGCACAGCAGGGACCTTTGTCTGGGAGCACGGACTGCAGCGTGCATCCTGGTTGATCCAGATACGCCTCCTTCCTCTGGACACAGGGCCGTCCGCGGACTTCGTGCACAGCAGCGCACCACCTTAAGCCTAGTTTATACGTCTCCGTCTGCACCGGTACAGAGACACGCAACGCCAGTATCCGTTGACGCAAGGGCTCTCCAACAGGCTTGCAAGGACGGACGGAGTCAAGCTCAGTTTTCTAACTATCCGTCGAACGAGACGGAGAGTGCATCTCTGATTGGTTAGCCCAACAACCTAAGATAATTTCCAGCTTGATGCCGGTATCGACAGAGTAGTAGTAGTAGAATGTTGTGGAAGCAGATCAGCTCGAGGAACATCTGGCAGAAGAAGCACGAAAGTAAGAACATTTAAATAATCCATCAGTGTCCTTCAAATCTTGAACAAGCGCTACTGTACATATTCGCTCATCCTCTGCATTGTCCTGTTCAGTGGACGGACACACCACGCCTCTGTCTCCTTCACTCCTGTTTGTTGCTCGAGGTCAATCCGTTCCAGCTCAATCAAAATTCACTCTCTGTCGGCCATTACTAAGCTGAAGTAAGCAAACTTTGGTCGACCAGAAACGTTATTGCAGAAAAGTTAGATGCCCTCTGCTGTCCTGGTGGAGAACTGCTTCACAACACCGACGGAGAAGTATCAAAAATGTCAAAGTCAATACGTGTGAGCACAAACTTGTTGTCAGAGAAGTATAAACTAGGCTTATGTCCACTCGGCTGCACGTATTGGTAGGGATGCATCGCTTTTTTCACATGCAGATGCAGGAACACCCTTGGAAATTGAAATTACTTGAAAAAAATTCTTGCTAAAATGTCACAGAAAGGTTTCCTGACCACGAGTTAGAATGCATTTCAACACAATCTCTACTTTATGATAAAAATGCACAATGAAATACTCTCCTCCTCGTCGTATCCCTCCCCCTCCTTCTCCCCGTGGTCCTCGTTGCTTTCTTCTCTGCTGTCAGAAGAACAGAGGAGATGAAGGTGGATCAGGGCAGCAAGGAGCACAGCAGAGGCCAGCAGTGGGGCTTCTTACAGACAGATCCCTCATTCGTCCTGACAAGTCTGGCGGTCTGAGAGGCAGCGCAAACAGCCTGTTCACACGCCTCATATATTACACACATCAGTAGCCCTGCACGCACAAACACGAGCACATACACAAAATGTCAAGGACACACACACACACACACACACTTTTTATAACTTTTATTTACCCGGGGAATGTGAGCTCCTCTCAGCACCACCTGCTTCACCCCCAGCAGGAGAAACCCAGCTGCACACTGGGAGCCACTGAGCTGCTTCTCTTGAAGAATTGATAGGTAAATGCCTCGCCCAGGGCTATTAAACACTACTTTTTGTCTGATATACCAGGATTTTCCCACACACTATGAATCACATAAAACTCTAGCCTCAGAATCCCAGCGATGATCACAGGAACCCCTGGAGTTCCATCGGTCACTGGCACCACTGGACTGGCCTTCAGGCATTCTGGGCATTCGCCCGGTGGGCTGATGGGAACTTTGGGTCCATCTGGACCGGCACAGGCGGGTCACACAACCATGACCTGAGTGGCTTGTTCTAATCTGGACTTCCTGTTGTGGTGCACACTCGTATAGCAGCAGATGTTCCCACCTACAGCGCCTCGCTTGCCAGCGATCTCAGTCCAGCCCTGGTCACTGGTCTCAATCAGGGAAAAGGTCCACAAGGAATATGCTTATCTGACATTCTGGTTAGAACAGAGCCTGGGTCTCACAGGAGACGTCGGCACCGCAGAAGCGCACCGTCTTTGGCGAGTCTTCTGGTCTTCCTGAAGTGGTGTGTCATTGAATGCTGCTTTCCCAGTCAAGTGGTAGTCACAATATCTCACAGGGACTGAGAACAGGATGTATGAAGTGCATATTCTGGTTTGTATGTGGTCAAAACTTCTGCCTCGTTTTGTCAAACTCTCCTTTACTTCTTCAACAGTTGGTGTGTGAGATTCTTATTGGAATAGACCAGGGGTCTCCAACCTTTTTTCTTCCGCGAGCTACTTTTACACAAAAAAATCTATCGGAGAGCTACTCATGTTTAGCAACATTTATTCGTATAGACAATTTCTATGAAAACTAAAGGAGTGTTAGCTATTTTACCATAGACGATGAAAACTTTTAACACAGAGCACATATTGTGTATAAGAACTTTCATTTACAAGCCTCTGAGTGTTGTATTTGTTGTACTTCAGTACTTCAAACTGGTGAAAATGAACATTTATGTAGGGAACATGCACAAATATAAAAAAATTGAATAGCATAGGCACGCTGTGCTCCTAAAAAACACTCCAAAAAATGTGGAAACCTCAGATAATCAAACAGCATGTGGATGCTGATTTTCAGAATTATTTGCACTTTTTAAAATTCACAGTTCATCAAAACAAAAATCAAACAATACAAATTTCTGGGCACAAAAATCCTCCATCTTCATGAAACTTTCATGTGTTTCAGTTTCTGTCAGTGAGACTGAAAACCTCCTGTGAAAACAGCCGGCTGTGCTGTAGCTCTGTAGTCCACAGACTCCTCACAGACCAGGACCAGGTCCAGGTCCAGGTCCAGGACCAGGTTCAGGTCCCGCTGTTTGTCCAAAACCACAGACAGTCACACACCCTCCGTGCTACAGTGTTTGAGCCGAGCTGGACATGAGCTGGAGCAGAAAGATTGTCTTGTTTATTGACATCGCGTCATTAACGAGTCCACCGTCGCTGAAGGGTTGTTGTGCGGTCAGGATGTGCGCCACGCCTCGATGATTCACCTGTTTAGAGAACAGGAGTTGTTTTTATTTTGGGATCGTTTTCACCTTCTCTAGCGGAGCTCGTTTACTGCTGGGAGAAGTTTTGATGAAATGCTGCTCCGTGTTTTTACCTACTGCCAGGCTCACGGCATGAATCAAACACAGATTTGTTGTTTAAACTAGTGAAAAAATTAGTTTCCCACTTTTCATGAAAAATAATACGTTTTTGCCTCTTTCTGATAACCGAGCTCATTATTTCCAACAGTCTGACGACAGGGTTGCCAGATAGTGAAAGTTCTCCAGCCTAAATTGTGCAAAATAGCGCCGTAACAGACAAAACCTCGACCAATGAAGACCCTATTTTAAACAGAGGACATAAGAGGGGGCAGAAGTCGGGGCACAGAGTGAGCGACGTTTCAGAACAAAGAACACTGTTTTGTTTTTAATTATTCAATATTGCGGGAATCTGCCAAATCTGGCGCTTCAGCTGCTGCTACCTCCGTCTGCTTTTGTGTTTGAGTCCTTGGCGAGCTACCGAATACGGCCTCAAGAGCCACCGGTAGTTCACGAGCGACGTGTTGGAGATCCCTGGAATAGACCATCTCTAAAAGCTCAGTTACGTAAATATTCTACAATGAAACGCTCCTCGTCTGGTTGGGTTTTGTTTGCCGTACTAGTAGCGGCTCAGCGTCCGTCTCCTGTGGGCTCCAGCCCTAAGACACCTGGTAAAGCCAGACCTGGTCAGCAGGTTTCATTACCGCAGACAGTAAAAAAACACAGTCATGTGACTTCATGAGGTACTTTGGATCACAAGGTTTCTGAAGGTCAGCGTGGATAGCAGCTATGACACGGTTCTAGCTCCATAAAGGTTTATCTAACGTCATCAGAACTCGGTACTCTTCTCTAATTTAAAACAGACCCTTTTCCAAGTCTGTTTATCTTTGTGTTAATATCTGCTTTATGTCACCGTTAGGAGGATAAGTCCCCTTAATGTGTCAACAGATTTAGCTCTGCACAACAACCTGGACCACACACACACACACACACACACACACACACACACACACACACACACACACACACACACACACACACACACACCTGTGGGGTGGCTTCTGTACCTGCGTTTCATCTGTCTCTTTGCTGGAGGGCCTCAGGAAACCCACAGCGCTGCTGCTCTCTGTCTAAATTCAATAAAGCTGTGACCTTGTGCAGAGGCATTGTGGGAAATAAGGACATCTCTGCGGCCGGATGAAAACCTTGCACCCTCAAAGTACAAACAGTTCATGGTAATATTAGACCCAATTTATTCTGGTCACATGTGAACGGGGCCTTTATTTGTTCGCACAGACACACGGTGGCATTTCAACGTAGAACTTTAGGTTGAATGGTCTCTGTTTCACTTTAGTAAGACGTCAGTTTGAGTCTCCGTCAGTGAATCTGCTCATCGGGGGAACAACGTAAAATAAACCCCGACTCACATCATTTACAAACATCCAAACCAAGACCTCTGGTGTTATCATGACTTTTCACACACGTTTTACAAGATCTTTAGAAGTGTGAGGGTACATACTCATTTGTGTTATTATTACTGGACACACATTACTTTGGAGCAACCAGATACTTTAGTTTCATTTAGAAGGAAACAAAGAAGCTGTTTGGTTTTTAGAAGGAAAAACTCCAACAATCTGAGCTCAAAGTTCTTCAGAGATTCAACAAACACCCTGATTCCTTCACACATGGTGGATGTAATGATCAGGTCTGCAGCAGCTATGCTCAGTTAGATGAGCGGTCATGTGTCGATTGTAGAATAGGTGGTTTGATTAGTTCACAATGCAATCCCAGCATGGAGTCTGTGTGGATGGGTCTCCATCAGGCTGCACATCTAGACACTACAGTTCTACTTCCTCTGTCTGGTTGCATGTGGATCTGATGTGAACCCTTCCAAGTCCAGACACTTATTCTCTAAGGGCCTTGACATTATGGGTCACTCCAGAACCTCCACCTTGTTGCCCTCAAACCATTTCTGTGTAGCTTTAACTGGATGCTTCAGGTCCTGCTGGAAAATAAATCTTCTCTTAACCTGTAGTTCTCTAGCACAGCTTCCACCTGGTGATGGAGTCTCCAACTTGCCTTTTAGACAAACTGTAGTCCAGATCTGGGTTTCCTTCAGGGACTTTCTCTTTGCCATTGCCCCACAAAGCTTTAACCATAGAGTTGTATTCAGAGTCTCTCCCATCTCAGTTGGAGAAGTTTGTAGCTCCTTCAGACTAGTCATGGTGTCCTGGTGGACTCTCAGATTTACACATGGAGACATAGTCCTTCTACGTCCTGATCAGGGCTTTACCTGAACACAAGCTCAGAGCCTTAGATTCCTTCGTATCTATTGTCTGATGTTGTTGGAGGTTCTTCTGTCTTCATGCTGTGATGGTAGCAGGAACCATAGATATCATATATATCACTAGATATCTTACCTGCGCTGTTTGTCAATGGACCCTGACATAGCTATGCCGGCGGCCATCTTGGGGCAGCCAGCTGCCCCCTTTCATAACATTGGTGTCAATAGAGCATGTACTATTAAATACCTCTAACTTGCTCAATTTGTAACCGATTTTCAAACGGTTTGCATTTTTATAAACGTCAGAGACGTGGCTGTGAATATATATCAAAATATAACGATAATGGTCGGGAAATTCATAAATTGTAAAAGTATCATATCTCAAGTCTATACATAATAAGGTTTGTAAGAAAGTAACCCGTTTGTAAATCCGTTCATTTTTCATCAAGTTCTGAGTGTTTTTAGTTAAATTGATGCTCACCTTCCATCTGTTGCCATAGAGAGCAGAACGTCAGCTCGCTGCCCCAAGATGGCCGCCGTGTAGCTACGCTGTTGAACCCCGGATGATCCATCTAGCCTTTATATATGATATCTATGGCAGGAACACTGAAAAACCAATGGACGGACCTTCAGACAGGTGTCTTTATACCACAATCACTGTCCTCAACTCATCTCCACTCCACTAATTATGAGACTACTAGCACCAATTGGCTGGACCTCTGTTGAGTTGGGTCAGTCACTTTAAAGGAGGGGGTTTATGTAATCACATGTTTCTATTTAATTGTATAAATCAGTTTTTTCTTAGACATTGAAGGATAATTTTTTATAAAACGTTTGTTTATATTTGATTGATTTATAAGAGGGTAAAACATCTAAGGGGCTGAATCCTGTCACTGTAAGTGTTTGGTTCTGAACTTTGTTTGATTTGTTTCACAGTGCTGAAGTCAGCATTTTGCTTTGTTCTCAATATTCACACAGAAACAAAAGTGTCACAAAAACAAATCCAATAACTATTTACTGAGTGCGTCTCAACAATTACTGCAGAAATGTTTTAAAAACCCAGGAGGAAACCTCAGCAGGATTAAATGTGTACCTGCTCAACCGTGCAATAAGGCCTCAGGTTTTCAATACACGGACTTCTTTATTAGCAGAAATTTGTGTGGTGAATAGAAACATGTGACAGAGCAGTGGATTAAAAATACTCCGTGGGAAACCATTATTAATCCTTTAAATACACCAACACGGACATCTGAGTTCATTAGAGAAAGAAAAACTCATTTCATTTATTGTGTTGAATTTCACTAACATGTTCAAAAAGGAAAAATAAACTCTTATTAATCTAAACTTGGTGTTTTTCTTTAATGCAGTTTGTATAAAAACTCAATTAATTCCTGAGAATCAAGACTTTTATGATGAAAAGTTCAGATATTTATGAAATGATAGTGATCCATTAGAGGTGATCCAGGTCTCCCACCTGAAAGTTGACCTCCCCTCTAGGGCGTAGATTTTGGCGAGGACGGAGGTGACGTGTCCCCACCAATAATTTGATCCAAGGGCGCAGAAATGGTCAGGATGCCTCCTGGACGCCTCCCTCGGGACGTGTTCTGGGCATGTCCTGCTGGGGGAGGCCCCCGGGTCGACCCAGGACAAGCTGGAGGAAATCTTCAGGTTGGCCGAGGAACGCCTGGGCGTCTCAGCTGAGGAGCTGGTGGACCTGGCTGGGGAGAGGATAGCCTGGGATGCTCAACTTGGGATGCTGCCCCCGCGACCCGGATAAGCAGAGGAAGGCGAGGCGAGGGGTGCAGAAATAGAGCTGCATCCCCACCAATAATACGTGCAGCCCAGCGGACCAGGTGAGGTCCGCGGACGGACCTGTGTCCAGCGTAAGGAGGCATACGTGTTGATGGGTGCGAGCCCCTCGTGGCCGAGTCGCTTCCACCAATGACACCTGCCCTGGGTCTGGATGAGGACTGGGCTGGACTGGCCATCGGGCATTTCCCCGGTGATGGGCCGGTCTGGACCAGGACCAGGACGGATTACTTTAATCCACACTTCCTAACCCCCACATTTCGTCCTGGTCCGTACCAACGTCAACAGCAAATCTATGCCACTGCCTCCCGTCCCCAGGAGCCTGAACTCAATCAGCTGGTCTATAAACCCTAAACTAGTGCAATGTTACGATACAATGCTATAATTTATTCTATATTACAGAATTTTTCATTACCACTATAGATGTTTTTTGCCTCGTCTTCTTCCGTTTATCCGGGTCGCGGCGGCAGCATCCCAACTAGGGAGTCCCAGACCGCCCTCTCCTCGGCCACCTCCACCAGCAGGACCCCAAGGTGTTCCCGGACCAGACTGAAGATCCTGCTGACAGGACATGCCTGAAACACCTCCCTGCACACACAAACAGATTGATCACTTTCAAAGAGGCTTTATTAAAATCCACTGGTTATTTAAAAATAAACACGGTCCTGTAAGGTCCTCCAGAGCATCGTTACATCACACTCTGGGCTGTATTTCATCCCAGCTGCTTTATTTTAACTATCATCCTTGTTGTGTATCATAAGCACCACTTCCCCAGGAGCACCACTTCGGTGATGAGACTTTTAAAAGAATCCTGTTTTTATAGATCATTCCTGTTAATTAAAGGCTCTTTGAGTTGTTTCTGCGTGTTTGAAGGAGCTGCTCGTGAACTTTAGAGACACCTGTTGTCACCTGGAACGATCCAATCAGGAGAGCAGAACAGAAACAGAAACAAGGTGGAGACAGAAACACTATTAGACTTGTTATTATTCATTATTATTTCAATGACAGGGGTCCTGCTCTGAAGGTGACTTCATTACATTACAGGTTATTGCCTCATATATCAAAGTTGGGCTGTCCCAGTTTTTAGGCAGCACAAGTGTCTGACTGACTGTGAAATTGACTTCTCTCCATCACGCAGTAATTAGATTAGCCTGCTGGTTATGTATAAAACACGAGCAGACGGCAGCGCTGCTCTCCGGAGGCAGCTGGCAGCGACAAGGACCACGATGTGCTGATGAGGCCGTGATCGTCGCCTCTACGCGGAGGTGTCGACCTGTGAGCTGTGGCCTTTTCCTTTCTACTGCCGAGGAAAGGATTCACGTGAAGGCCAGGGTTCTAAAAACACTCTGAGGAGAGAGGGAGGAGTGGAAACCCCATCTAATCTACTAGATCTATGTCATCTAGTTTCCCTTTGACATAATTATCAGCTAGTTCCAGTTCAAAGGAACCTAAATTACACTTTTTTTTATCCCCACATAGAGCTGTATTAATCCCTGGAGAGAGCTCCTCTGGGAAATTCTGTGTGCAAATTTACACTTTTCATTAATTACTTTATCAAAAAAGCAAAAGGAAAAAAACACACAAAAGCTAAAGGTTATAAAAATAATGTAAGAGTAAATAATGGTTGATGATATGTTAGCATTGTTGGGACTAACGTATTATTAAGTAACGCGTTAGTCACAGTAACTATGTTATTATTGTGGTAACGCGAGCAAGGTAACTGGGTCAATATATAATTTCGGGAGTTTTTAAGCCCATGAGATTTATCTTGCAAACATGTTCATTGAAATTAAATTTTAAAAGTGTTCTGTGTTCTTCATGATCTTATCTTTACAAATATTATAGTCATTTCTTATGCAAATAATGATTTATTATAAAAAATGACTAGATATCCCTAAAATGTCAATTAAGTTACCGTACCTTGGTAAATAATAATTTTTAAAACTTATTCAAAAACAGTTTTACTTGCATTCTTGACATTAAGTTGAGGTAATTATGACATATATCCGAGGCCGGATGTAGGCATGGGGAAGGGGGGGCATTGCCCCCCCAAATTCCATGACTGCCCCCCCAAATGCGATTGCATGCAGAAATAACAAATTTCAAAAATATTTCAGTTAAAAATGGTCGGAGTGAGCGCTCTCTTCCATTTGTCCTCATTCAAAGTAGCTTCTGATGAATGACACAGAAAGAAAGAAAAACAAAAACACAAAAAGTACAAAAAAACAAAACAAAAAGAACAAAAAACAAAAAGAACAAAAAACACAAAGAAAAAAAAACACAAAGAAAAAAAAACAAAACAAAAAACACAAACGAACAAAAAAACACAAACGAACAAAAAAACACAAAAACGAACAATAAAAAACAAACAATAAAAAACAAACGAACAAAAAACCACAAAAACGAACAAAAAAACGAACAAAAAAACACAAAAAACGAACAAAAAAACACAAACGAACAAAAAACGAACAAAAAACAAAACAAAAAACGAACAAAAAAACAAAACAAAAAACGAACAAAATAACACCAAAAGACGAACAAAAAAACACCAAAAGACGAACAAAAAAACACCAAAACGAACAAATAAAAAACACCAAAACGAACAAATAAAAAACACCAAAACGAACAAATAAAAAACACCAAAACGAACAAATAAAAAACACCAAAACGAACAAATAAAAAACACCAAAACGAACAAATAAAAAACACCAAAACGAACAAATAAACACCAAAACGAACAAATAAAAAACACCAAAACGAACAAAGAACAAAAAACACCAAAACGAACAAAGAACAAAAAACACCAAAACGAACAAAGAACAAAAAACACACAAAAAGAACAAAAACGTCGGAGAAGATTTTAATATGACGACGACCTCGAAAACGGACCTACTAAACTACTAAACACATAGCAGCTCATCTACAGTTTCCTACTCAGAAAGTTTTCGAGTTCCAAGTACGATCGAACGCACCAGAACTGCAGTTTCTGTGGTGAACTTTTTTTTTACAAACTTTATTAAAAAGGGTTGCACATACAAATAATTGCACACCAAACAGCAGACAGATGGTTCAAAATATAAATCAATTACAAATAAATAATCAATAAATCAGTCAATTTAGGTTGGTCGTTTATAATATAATTTATTTATAACAAGTTACTTTCCCTTATAACTAGTTACTTTGAAAGTAACTTAAAGTAACTGAGTTACTTTTGAAAGAAGTAACTAGTAATGTAACTAAGTTACTAATTTAAAGTAACTTCCCCAACACTGTATATTAGATATATACATTAAAAAAAAAGTCCAATAACCTCAAACACAGGATGGGCTCCAAACTGCTGATTTAGACACAGAAGTGACTTGATGGAAGTCGAGTCTGAAGGCAAAAAGATGTTAATAAAATGCTTCTAATACATAAAATAAAGGTCAATATTAGATGTATACCTCTTGCTCAGAGCTGAGGTTCCTGTGTCACAGACTCAACACACAGCTGGGTTTCTGTTTATAGTGAGCAACAAACTTCAATTTATGAGGAAAAATGATCGATCACATTTTGATTTGGTGTCAGCTCCTCCACGCTGCTCGGCGCCTCCTTAATTGCCCCTCGGGGATAAAAAAGTTTTCTGAATCTGAAACGTAGAACACAAACACAGAAGACATAAAATCAGACAATTCAGCCAGATTTAGTATCTGTCCTCACTTTACGCCACCATAAATATTTTTATCTTTTTGTTATGTTTCTGTTTTTAGATTTAGCAATGTTTTACCCTGCTCATGTTGCTGCCATTGTTTTTGTGTTTCCTTTATTTTTCTTTGTTATTTCTACCTTTTCCTTCTTTATCTCTTTTCTCTCTCTGTCCACTAGGGATGGGGGGAGGCGATACTGTAAATGTTGGTTTTGATCCGATATTAAGTAAATACTTATACCTAGTATTACTTTTGATGATCTTAATGAGTTTCAGTGAAACATTTACCTTTTGATGCTTTAAAGCTCCCATATTCTGCTAAATCTACAGATCTTCTAACAGTCATATCAGTCCCAAAGACCCAAAAGTGTGAAAATATTTTCTGCGTTTTCACCTCCTGATTCTCATTTTTGGGAAATGTGTTTTGAGCTAATGCTAAAACGGCTGGGTTTCTAAATCTTTCCCCTGCTGACATCAAGAAGGGAAAAGACCACTCCCCTCTAGAGGACAGAGCCAATCAGAGCACCTTTGTCTACCTGTTAAAGAAAAAAAAGAGATGTAAAAGAAAAGAATCAGAGAGGAGAGAAAGGGATGAATATGGGATCTTTAAGATAATTATCTACATTTCCGATGTAGAACTATTCTTCTCTTGCAGACATCACTTCCAGCCCCTGGTTCAGAACTGAAGAACCCTCTTGGATTAGAGGTGAAATGTCTGCAACAAAAAACCGTTGCCAGTTGCCTCTTTTTCTAAATTTAAGATTTTCTTTCTAAAAGCTCCATCAGCTCTTATTTCTCTCTGCTGTCACGAGGGAACCAGGCAGCATCAGAGCCGAAACAATTCATCAAATTCCTTAAATAATTCAATTATAAAAAATCCTGGAGGCAAAATCAATAGAGTCTCAGCTTCGTTTAAACCCGGTGAGTTCACGCTGCTCAGAGATCATGATTCATTTTCAGCTTCATGTCAACAACTTCATACAATCAGCTGAGGTGTTTGGGACTGAGCTGGATTCCCTGCAGTCAGAAGGTTTTTACAGCGAGACCTCTGTTTACCTGTCAATCTTTATTTGGGTTTTTTTATTTTTAAATTTCAAACAAGGTTAAATATCACGTAGAATTCTCAAAGAAAAAAGCAACTAAATAATAGTAAAGTTTAAAAAAAAAAAGTCGATATATAAGACGATTAACTAAATTAATTCAAAAGAAGAAGAAGCATTGTTTGTTTTACTCCTAAATTAAGTGGTCACACTTTCAGTATTTGTACAAATATCAGAGTATATTTCCACAAAAGTATTTCAACACCAGAGTGTAACAGCACCACGTCATCAGATCACCTGTCAGGTATCCTCCCTCCATCTGGTGAAATCAGTTCTTTGTATCATTTTTTGGACTGCAGGATATTGAATATTTATTCTGTTCCATAAAATTCCAGTAGATAGAAAGCTGTTTCAGCTGTCGCCCACGGCGCCTCGACCTCCTCCACAGGAGGGATCTCAGCCTCTGGAGTTTTAGCCGTGCAGACAGCTGAACCATTGTTAGGTCCAACAGACGTCGCAGCGGGATCGTCGCAGCGGGATCGTCGCCAGCGGGATCGTCGCCAGCGGGATCGTCGCAGCGGGATCGTCGCAGCGAGATCGTCGCCAGCGGGATCGTCGCCAGCGGGATCGTCGCAGCGGGATCGTCGCAGCGAGATCGTCGCCAGCGGGATCGTCGCCAGCGGGATCGTCGCCAGCGGGATCGTCGCCAGCGGGATCGTCGCAGCGGGATCGTCGCCAGCGGGATCGTCGCAGCGGGATCGTCGCCAGCGGGATCGTCGCCAGCGGGATCGTCGCAGCGGGATCGTCGCAGCGAGATCGTCGACAGCGGGATCGTCGCCAGCGGGATCGTCGCAGCGGGATCGTCGCCAGCGGGATCGTCGCCAGCGGGATCGTCGCAGCGAGATCGTCGCCAGCGGGATCGTCGCCAGCGAGATCGTCGCCAGCGGGATCGTTGCAGCGGGATCGTCGCCAGCGGGATCGTCGCAGCGGTGTCCTCCTCGGCTCCCGCTGCATTTCACGGAGGAGCGGGGTGCGACTCGCGACCGGCTGCCCCCCATTATAAGTCGCACGCCTCCTCCATTTCTTCCCGCTGGCGCCGGGCCCGCCTGACACAATGTAACGAATAACGAGACTAAATAAAGCCAGTAACGAAGAACCTGGTTTTGGCAGACTAACGCGTTACCGTGCTCGTTACCATAATAATAACGTAGTTACTGTAACGCGTTACTTAATAACGCGTTAGCCCCAACACTGACGTTCCACAGTCTGTGACAGGCTGAGCTGTAAAATGAGCTGCAGTTCGGGCCAGAGTTTCCCGCGCTGTCCTACAGATGTGACGTCAACTGACGCTGCTCTCGCGTTTTCTACAGCTTCAACAAAAGGCAGCAGGCCATGATTACAACTCTGATTTTAAATCCTTATTGCTAAAACAGACCTACTGAAACAGTCCTGTCCAATAAAAGAAAACACATTTCATCCTTTTCTTTGTCAGTTATCTTTTACTTTTTAAACCCTTTCATTCCTTAATTAAACCTCCTTCATAAGCTGCACTTATCTGTTGTATTTTGCATTATTTGACTTTGCGTCAGGAGATATGATAATTCTACACAAAGTTTAAATTACTTCTGCACAGAAACTTCCTCCAGACGGATTTCCCCTGAGGTCTGCTGCTATAGGTCTGCTAGCTCAGCTGTGTGTGTGTGTGTGTGTGTGTGTGTGTGTGTGTGTGTGTGTGTGTGTGTGTGTGTGTGTGTGTGTGTGTAGATTTGGTTGTTTTCACAGGAAGCTCAGCAGCTTTAACCATAAAGACGTTAACCTGCTCTGCTCAGATGATGGAGGTCTCTGATTTGTAGTGTTTACATGATGCAGGCGTCTCAGCTCGCTCATTAAAGCTTCAGCGGAGCGTTGGCGCTCAGCAGCGCCGCTTTGATCCATCGAAGTGTCAGATTCACCTTTCATGTTGGAGATTACATGTGTGTTTGAGCACGCGTGTAAACTCTGTTAATAAACTCTTAAAGGTTTAATGAACATGGTGCTGAACTCAGAGCAGAACAATGATTTAGCTTTCAGTCAGAATCATTCTCTGAATAAAACTTGACTGTAACTGAGAGTTATGCAACAAGGAGTCTTTGTATTTTTTATTATTGCATCAATGATTTTGGCACTTTTACCACAAAACAATATAAATGAATAAATGAAAATCTCCAGAGGAGGATATTGATCTGGATCATCTCAGAAAAACTTGTTTACAAAAAGTTTTTATCAGCTGAAATGTATGAAATATAGATATAAATAGATCAATCATTAAGCAGCTGCAGAGCTACGGGGTCCTGGAGCTTCTTTTAAGAGTTGTGTCTGGATATTTTGCATTAACAGCAGGACGGTTTCTGGTCCCTGATTCTAGTCTTCATCAGACGGACCAGATCTCATAGCATGGTGTCTGTTTAGGAAACCTGGGGGGGTTAAAGGTTTATCTCTGCTTTTTGCAGACGATGTGGTTCTGTTCTTCAAGCCACAGCAGTCAGCGTGCACCGAGGTGGTTTACAGCCGCAATGAGAGCCCGCTTCTGGACCCGGTTCTACACTGGATAAAAGAGGAGTTTAAACCTTCTTTCTTGTCTTGTTTGGGACTTTGTTTGCAGTAATGAGGATGTTGCTCTGGTCTGTTGTGGTGAAGAAGAAGCTGAGCTGAGTCAAAGCTACAACCTGAGGTGTGTTGCTTTGAGAAAGCCGTCGGACTGCACGCCGCTCAGTGTCTGATTGGCTCAATCGATACAGCTAAAGGTGATAAACATTGGTGTGCAAAGAAGCATAGTGGCCATAGTAGTGCTCATGTGCACCCATTAGGTACACCCCTGTCTATAAAGACCAAAACATCTCTTGTTCCCTCATATCGCTCTGACCTAAGGCCGGATGTAGGCATCCAAACGTGATTGCATCCAGAAATAACAAATTTCAAAAATATTTCAGTGAAAAATGGTCAGAGTGAGCGCTCTCTTCCGTTTGTCCTCATTCAAAGTAGCTACTGATGAATGGCACAGAAAGAAAGAGAAACAACAAACAAAAAAGAATAAAAAAACAAAAAGAACAAAAAATAAATAAAAAACCACTAAAAGAACAAAGAAACAAAAAAACAAAAAAGAACTAAAAAACTCAAAACGAACTAAAAACACAAAAAAGAACAAAAAGACAAAAAACACAAAAAAAACAAAACACAAAAAACACAAACAAAAAAGAACTAAAAAACAAAAAAGAACTAAAAAACAAAACAAACACAAAAAAGAACAAAGAAACAAAAAAGAACTAAAAAACTCAAAACGAACTAAAAACACAAAAAGAACAAAAAAATAAATAAAAAACCACTAAAAGAACAAAGAAACAAAAAACAAAAAAGAACTAAAAAACTCAAAACGAACTAAAAACACAAAAAAGAACAAAAAAAAAACAAAAAGAACAAAAAACAAAACACAAAACACAAAAAACACAAACAAAAAAGAACTAAAAACAAAACAAACACAAAAAAGAACAAAGAAACAAAAAAGAACTAAAAAACTCAAAACGAACTAAAAACACAAAAAAGAACAAAAAACACAAAGAACAAAAAACAAAACAAAGAACAAAAAAACAACAAAAAACACAAAAAACAAAACAAAAAAATACAAAAGAACAAAAAACACAAAGAACTAAAAAACAGAACAAAAAACCACAAAAATGAACAAAAAACCCCAAAAATGAACAAAAAAAACAAACAAAAAAAGAGCAAAAAACCCCAAAAATAACTACAAAACTAAACCAAAAAAAATCAAAGATGATCAAATATGAACATAAATCTATGGATAGAGGAACTGATATGATGATGGTGTAGTTTTTGATGCATTTAAGGGATTGGGGGGTGTGATGACCAAAACATTCTTAGCATGTTCAGACTGGCCCCCCCGATATTCTACCTGCCCCCCTTAGTGGGGCTGGCTAGATCCGGCCCTGGACCTGCTTCAGCCTTCCGATCCTTCTTGAACTCTTAGATCTGCTTGTTCCTGGTGGTCCCTAAAACCAGACTGAGGCTCAGAGGAGATCAGACTTCTTGTCCCCAAACTCTGGAACAAGTTACCTTTTAAATATCAGACGAGTATCTGCGTAGCACTTCTTGTTTTTATATCTCACACTTTTTTCCAAAGGCCTTTCTCACAGTGTGAAATTTTGCTCTTGTTAATTTTAATCTTTATTTCAGTTTTGTTTATTTATTATCTGTTTTTACTAGGGATGCACTGATACGAGGTACTCGTTAAAGTTAACCGATACAAGGAACCGATACCAGTATCAGTATCAGCCGATACCAATACCGATACAATACCATATACTCGTACTTGTTAAAATTAACCAAAAATAGAAGAACATTAAACCTCTCTTCCAATTCATTGCATTTTTTGTGTAGTAGAAGTATCAGTATTTGTACTCGGTATTGGCAAGTACTCAGATTCAAGTATCGTTATCATATTGTTTTGGAAAAAAAAGTGGTATTGGTGCATCCCTAGATTTTATAAAAATAAAAAAAAACCTTCTTTACCCTATGGCACTGTTTTATCTCTTCATATTGTCGTTTACATCTTCTTTTACATATTTTCTATTGTTTTACAGGATTTGGTTTTAATTTGTTGTTTTTTAAAAAGTGTAGCGATGTACCGATACCACTTTTTTTCCAACCGATACCGATACTTGAATCTGAGTACTTGCCGATACCGAGTACCGATACTTCTACCGAAAAAAAAAAGCCATGAATTGGAAGACAGGTTCTATTTTCTTCTATTTTCGGTTAACTTTAACAAGTATATGTATCGGTATCGCTATCGGCCGATACGATACTGGTATCTGTTCCTGGTATCGATTAACTTTAACGAGTACGGTTACATGATATCAGTGCATCCCTAAAAAAGTGTTTTACAAATACATTTGGGTTGGATTGGCTCTGGTACCACAACCCAACCTGTGATGAGGAAAAGATGGATGGATGACAAGTTATCCTATTTATTTAGCCTAAATTCCAGTCCTAATCTCAAATCTTTCCTCTTTTTTCTCCTGAAATGTGCTGGAGTGGAAATCTAAAGTATTGAAACTCAGAAATGGGAACATTTGAGCAGTGGAATTTGTTTTATTCATGGTTTTATTTTTAAATGTTCTTCCAGGGGAACGTGCCTCCAGGCCTGGGAAGCGTTTTAAACTCTTTCAACCAGCAGCTTCCTCTGACCAGAAAAACGTTTTTTATTCTATCAGCCAAATCCAAAACTTCAATTTTATGAATCTGTTTTAGTAAATAAAGTCCGACCAGAGATGTACAGTGAAATGATCCAACAGATTTCCTCTACATACGTCTGGGTTTTAAATTAAACATCAGAAAACTAAACTGTAGTTAAGAAATTAAAGCTAAATTGACATTTAGTTTTTGATGCTAAGAAGTTCATTCATAATATTTGACTTGATTTTCCGTCTCTGTTTCTCTTCTATTGTTTTCCTGCTGCTCAGATCTTTGTTTATGTGAGAACGATGCTTCTCTCTTTCAACGTTCATGGTTATCTGGGCCTAGTGGATGCATGAAAGTTGCTGAAAATCTTTTTGTAATAAAAATTTAAACACCACATCCCCCCAGAGCTACCTATAAACCTGATAGTTGAGACGTTTTTTAGAGAAGTTTCATTCTGTTTCCTCCCTGAAGGAGCAGAAAATCAAAACAATGAAAGAACAACAAAATAAAAAGGGTTTAAAGGAGAAAAAAGTCAAAGAAAACTTTCATCTTATTGTCCCTTTAACTCTATTTCAAGCACAGTAACTATTAACTGAATTCCAAAGTGGCAAATGAAAGCTGAAATGACCAAAGACAATTAAATTTATGATACATTAGAATCTAAAATGAGGAGCATATTTTATATTCTGTTATCCCAGAAGTAATTATGTGATCATTTCATCTGTTACTGTAGAAGGAAGACTTTCAGGATCCAGATTTAAGATTGATGCTGAACTTTGCATCATAAATATAGACAGAGTTTTACGACACCGTCACATAAAGAAGGTCTAACTGAATATTGATTTTAATAAAGTTTATGAAGCATTTTATGAGTCCAAAACAAAACTTTGGTCCAGGTTCTACAAACAGAGAGAGGTTTTTATTGAAAAGTAAATTTATTCACCACTGGTTTCAAATGAATTTACATTTTATATTTAAAAACTGGCTAAAATAAAACCCCATTATGAGTCATAGAAGTTAAAACATAAACATTTATCACTCAGGGTTCACCAAGTTTGACCTCTTCAGTTTTCACTGAGTGGATTTTCTGTTTGAGCCTTAAATTAATATTTATATGGATCTAGAGGTGGATCTAAGGATCTAGAGGTGGATCTAAGGATCTAGAGGTGGATCTAAGGATCTAGAGGTGGATCTATGGATCTAGAGGTGGATCTAAGGATCTAGAGGTGGATCTAAGGATCTAGAGGTGGATCTAAGGATCTAGAGGTGGATCTAAGGATCTAGAGGTGGATCTAAGGATCTAGAGGTGGATCTATGGATCTAGAGGTGGATCTATGGATCTAGAGGTGGATCCAGATAAGGATCTAGAGGTGGATCTACGGATCTAGAGGTGGATCCAAGAATCTAGAGGTGGACCTATGGATCTAGAGGTGGATCCAGATAAGGATCTAGAGGTGGATCCAGATAAGGATCTAGAGGTGGATCTACGGATCTAGAGGTGGATCCAAGAATCTAGAGGTGGATCTAAGGATCTAGAGGTGGATCCAGATAAGGATCTAGAGGTGGATCTAAGGATCTAGAGGTGGATCTATGGATCTAGAGGTGGATCCAGATAAGGATCTAGAGGTGGATCTATGGATTTAGAGGTGGATCCGGAGAAGGATCTAGAGGTGGATCCAGATAAGGATTTAGAGGTGGATCTACGGATCTAGAGGTGGATCCAAGAATCTAGAGGTGGACCTAAGGATCTAGATGTGGATCCGGATAAGGATCTAGAGGTGGATCTGGAGAAGGATCTAGACGTGGATCTAAGGGTTGAGAGGTGATCTGTGGATCTGGAGAAGGATCTTGAGGTTGACCACAGTACCTTAATACTCATTTGCAGACATCATAATAGTTTCTCTGTCTGCAGCTGTAAAATGTCTTCAAACAGCATCAATTTGCTCCGCCTCCATCAGGGAGGGGTGAGGGGGCGGAGCAAAGTGAGGTTGAGAGGAACCTGTTTTCACAGGAGGACGGAGAGAGAAGCTATGTGACCACAGACTGAGGAAATCTGTAATCCATAAAAAACGTTTGAGTTTATAGAAGAGAAGCTGCATCCAATCCTGATAGTAACGTATAAGGATCGATGTGTTTACATCAGCTGGAAAATAAAACAACAAATAAAAATAACACCTGATTATAGAGACATAAATTAAATGATAGAAATGTTTTGATGAGAATCTGGATCTGGAGAATAGCCAGAAGACTTTTATAGTTTCCTGAACTCTTAAAGGTCTTTGATCTTCTGTTTTCTAATCATCTTACATCTCTGTATTTTATACTTTATCCATGTTTTCTGTTCCTGAAACAATTTTTTTAACATCCTTTTCACCTCCTGTCTTCCTTCCTCCCACTCGAGATGTGAGCAGAGGAGACAAGGGCAGGAAAGAGACAGGAGTTGGAACATCTCCAGCTGGAGCATCATTTGACCCAGCTGCATCTTCTCACTATTGTTTCTGCTGCAGCTTACAGCTGTTTTCTAATCAAGTCTTTGTTTTCATTCAGTTCATTTGGGATTAATGTGTCAAGTTTATTTGAGACCAGAGAAGAAAACCGAGGCGTCCTCATTTACAGTTCCTTCGGCAAGTTTTCTCGTGCTGTTGGACCAGAAGTGAGACATCCATCAAGATTTGCTGGAATCGATTTCACAGGCAGGACGGAGGAGGACAAATTAGACAAATGTTCAGTAACGAGACTCAACAGTCATTTCCTGTCTGCGTCACATCACTTCGTACAGGATTAGGGGTTTAATCCAGAGCAGGAGATTTATTTGATCACAAATTCTGACGGATTCCTTCAGTAAATATGTCACCAAATGAAGATAAAACACATTTTCAAACAAACATACAAACAAAAGTAGTTAAAAACTTCATGAGATTCAAATTACACTTGGAAAGAATCAAAGTTTGACAAATAAAAAAATCAACTCATGTCTGAAAAAGAAAAAAAAAATAAAGCTTTCAGTTATTCAGGGACATGGAGCTCAGGTTTATGATTCCTGTCTCAAGGTCCAGTTTACCAAAATACAGAAATATCAACATCAACTTTGTAATAATTCCTGCTGTTTTCCACTTCTCCAGATTCAGCATTAAAGATAGGGAGCTCTGACATCCAAGAGTAGAACCGCTGCTCCTCCCCGTCATGAGGAGCCAGCTGAGGTTCATCTGGTCAGGATGTCTCCTAGACGCCTCCCTGGGGAGGTGTTTCAGAAACGTCCTGCCAGCAGGAGGACCCCAGGCTGACTCCAAATAACCTGCAGGGATTATTTCTCCAAGCTGACCTGGGAACGCTTTGGGAGGAGCTGGTGGAGGTGACTGAAGGGAAGATGGTATTCTGCTTCCCTGCTGGGGTGTTTATATAAATGTATGTAAGTTTTCCACATTTTGATTGGATTCGATTGGGGCATGAAGCTAAAAACTGTAGTTAAATCAGATCACCATGGTAACAACACACCTGTGTCTCTTTCCCTAACAATACACGTAATGAGACAGACAGGAACTCAGATTAAACAGGAAGTCAGACTAAACAGGAAGTCAGAATAAACAGGAAGTCAGAATAAACAGGAAGTCAGACTAAACAGGAAGTCAGAATAAACAGGAAGTCAGAATAAACAGGAAGTCAGAATAAACAGGAAGTCAGATTAAACAGGAAGTCAGAATAAACAGGAAGTCAGACTAAACAGGAACTCAGATTAAACAGGAAGTCAGACTAAACAGGAAGTCAGAATAAACAGGAAGTCAGAATAAACAGGAAGTCAGATTAAACAGGAAGTCAGAATAAACAGGAAGTCAGATTAAACAGGAAATCAGATTAAACAGGAAGTCAGACTAAACAGGAAGTCAGAATAAACAGGAAGTCAGATTAAACAGGAAGTCAGATTAAACAGGAAGTCAGAATAAACAGGAAGTCAGACTAAACAGGAAGTCAGACTAAACAGGAAGTCAGAATAAACAGGAAGTCAGACTAAACAGGAACTCAGATTAAACAGGAAGTCAGACTAAACAGGAAGTCAGAATAAACAGGAAGTCAGAATAAACAGGAAGTCAGATTAAACAGGAAGTCAGAATAAACAGGAAGTCAGATTAAACAGGAAATCAGATTAAACAGGAAGTCAGAATAAACAGGAAGTCAGACTAAACAGGAAGTCAGACTAAACAGGAAGTCAGAATAAACAGGAAGTCAGACTAAACAGGAACTCAGATTAAACAGGAAGTCAGACTAAACAGGAAGTCAGAATAAACAGGATGTCAGAATAAACAGGAAGTCAGATTAAACAGGAAGTCAGATTAAACAGGAAGTCAGAATAAACAGGAAGTCAGAATAAACAGGAAGTCAGACTAAATAGGAAGTCAGAATAAACAGGAAGTCAGACTAAACAGGAAGTCAGACTAAATAGGAAGTCAGAATAAACAGGAAGTCAGACTAAATAGGAAGTCAGACTAAATAGGAAGTCAGAATAAACAGGAAGTCAGACTAAACAGGAAGTCAGACTAAATTTTTTAAATTAAAATATAATAATTACAGTTCAAACACAACATAATATTCTACATTGACTGCAGCTTTGAAACATGACTTGTTTACAGTTTTAACTCTTAACCAAGGGAGTAAAAAGAAAACAACATAGAGAACTAAAAAATAAATAAATAAATAAATAAATAACAAAGAGAATCTAACTAACATACTTATTACAATCTTAATTCATCAAAATGTTATAAATTTGTTTTTGCTATAAACTCATACAGTTTCATGTCATTTACTGTCGACATCTTTTGTAGTGAACTTAGCAGCAGTTTAGTTTGGTTCTTAAATAGAGTCCAGACAGGAGGAGTTTTGGTACATCGACACTTATGAATGAAGAATTTAGACATGATTATGCAATTGTTAATTATAAATTCTGTATTTTTATTTTTGAGAATAGTGCCAAATAGAATATCATCAACAGAGAGATTGTTTCTATGAGCATCATCACTGGATTGGAGCCATTCTTCATAAAGTGACTTCCAGAAGTTTTGAATTTGATCACATTCATAAAAAAGGTGCTTGGTTGATTCCTCCTCCTGTTTACACCAATAACATTTCTCAACTTCAAACTTAAATCTAGTTTGTATGAACTGGTTTGATGGATAAATATTATTTAAGGTTTTAAAATGGACTTCTTTATATTTAGGAGGTAAAGGGTATTTTAAATATTGGGTTCTTAACACTATGATCTCGACTTTAGAGTATTTGCTTAGTAAAGAAGATCTAACTATGGGGTTTGGATATAAGGTGTCATTCAGTCTGTTTCTCAGAAATATGTCACTGCATCTTGTATCACATATATCAATACCATCAATTAATGTTCTTTTAAGTAGCGGGTTAGGCATATAACTAATAGATGCTTTAACCAGATGGATCAGTGCTCTTGGAATAGTGTTAATCACCGTTTTATAATCTTTTTCTAGGAATACACAATCATGTTTAACATTCAATTCATCAAGTGTGAGAATATTTCCATCGTTGTGCAGAATATGCATAACTGACCAGATCCCTCTCTCCATCCATTCCTTAATGAAAATTGATTTAGATCTAAATAGAACAACTCTATTATTCCAGATTGGAACATTGTGAGGACTGAAGTTGTGGTTGAAAATCATTTTAGCAAACAAAACAACTTGTTTGTGAAATTCTGAGAGTTTAATTGGTAATTTATTGGTTTCAAAATCACATTCACATCACAAAATCACATTCAGAAAAACAGAGCCGTTTTGATTTATTTTTGTAAAAATTATCTCGTTAATTCAGAAAAACAGAGCTTTTTATTTTTTTCGGGTGAATGCAATACAGTACGCTTCCGTAAGTAGCTACTTTGAATGAGGACAAATGGAAGAGAGCGCTCACTCTGACCATTTTTCACTGAAATATTTTTTAAATTTGTTATTTCTGCATGCAATCGCGATTGGTGGGGGCAGTCATGGAATCTGGGGGGGCACTGCCCCCCCTTGCCCATGCCTACATCCGGCCTTGGACAGCAGCAAGAGGCACAGCAGGTGAATGAAGACAAAAATACAAAGGTATCTCTGTATCATTTGTATTTGTACTAAAATATTCCAGTGATTCAAACTTTGTTTTGGACGATATTTGAAATTTTACAGTTGAAACATTAATGACAGATCGTTCTGCAGAAACTTCCCCCAAAAATCATCAAACTTAACTTGTTATGGTGTAAAAATCATCAAAGTTCAGTCATGTGACGTCCTACTTTCTGTCACCTTTATTTACTCTGGATGATATGTCTACTCTCTAAAGGGGCGGGGCTTCCTCATCTGTTTCACCACAATCTCACTACTGTCTATCTGGAATGGTTTAATGGGGCTTTTTTAGGTTGTAGGAAATGGTAATAAATATAAGAAAATTAGGAGCTGAAAACTAGAAATAGTGTTTCAATGATTCTGTAAGAACATCCTTAAAATATACTAATAATATATTGCACAGTAGTGGAATTTAAATAGATCTTTCAGAGTAAAATCCTGCAGTTTAGTCCAAATAAAGATCAGGATTCTGAGTGTTTTATACTTGTTTTATACAAAGAAGCATTCGTGTAGAAGCGCTGCATCTCTTAAAGTAAATTCAAACGTATCGAGAATTAAAACAAATCTCAGTTTGTTTTCTTTGGGACTTTCTCTTACTCATTGCCTGTTCCTTAAATGTTATTCTCCAGCAATGATGATGAATTACAACAATTACCCACAGCCTCAGGAAACAATGTGTTATTGATGGAGGACGCCTGGAGGAGAAAAAAACAAAGAACTTCCCTCCTGTAGTCGTGGTTTTATCTGAGAGCAACACACACATAAAGGCCAAGCGTTACAGGCCGGCCAAAGAAGAATAGATGCTATATTTATACCTGCACGAGTGCAAAATGAAGGAATAAGCAGAAAAAAGGCATCACTGTCTGAAGAAGTTCAGAAATAGATTCATGTTCTCAGCAGTTCACCAGGTGACGGAGGGGAAACCAATCCTAACAATTATTGCAAAATGATAAATATTTAGTATTTCCTTCAGTTTAGTAGTTTTTGGTTTTGTATTTATTTATTCCAGCTGCATGACTGAGTCTGTTTATATCATTTAGTACTTTGACCAACAGCTTCTGACAAAGTCTGGCTGAGATTTATTTCCTCTTTCTGGTCAGAACTCAGTTAAATAAATATGCATAAATATGAATATATAGTTCATTACTGCAAACGCTGCCTTGATCCGCCTGATTATTGACGGTGAACGGGTGTAAATAGAGCTGAGAGTTCCAAAAGGAGGAGATCTGTGGGCGAAAACACAAAACAATCCTTAGAATAAAAGAGAAAAAGAACTCAAAACGCTGCATAAAACGCCACACTTCATACTGTCGTTTTAATAAACGTCTGTGGGAACCGACTCGTTTGATATCTGAAGACTCTGTTCTGGATCTTTTTGCTTTTTATCATTACATTTTCAAGAAAAAAAACATTTTCCTGCTTTGAAGCTTCTGTTTTATAAAGAAATGAAAGCGAGCTGACGCCTTCATCTGCTGCTTTCCTCTCCCACTCCTCTGCTGACGTTTACACGATGTTAAACCCACTCTCCCTTCATGCTGGGGCTCGTTTTCAGCTTCTCTTCGCTCTGATGCCACACTCTATTGTCTAAAATCCAGATGTGTGAATTGTGTCTCATCTATTTCATCCCCGCTGCTGGCTCTCCTCCTCCTTCGACGTCCCCCCCTCGAAGCCCCTTTGTGAGGGAAAAACAAAATATGCATAATATCTCTTAGCAGGAAGAAGCTGGAACTTCATTTCCTCTGCTCCCTCTTAGAGAGTCTAAAGGATGAAGAGTGGGAGGAAAAAAACCAAAAGGCTGTAGACACGCAGGGTGGACGATGAGGACGTAATTGATCTGATGAGTTTGGAGAAAACTGGTCATTTTCTGCACGAATGGTTTTGGCTCTTCGTAGCTGTCGGGGTGGCATGTGAGCGGTACGATAAAATCCTCCTCTTTAGATCTCCTGCTGCAAAGTGGACTCACATCTGAACCCTGCAGACTGTTAGGAAGGGAGTTTATCAATCTGCTGCTTTTGAGGAAATCACTGACTGACAGACGAAAATATTAAAAGAAGGGGGTTTACACCTTCAGAGGGTTGTGGAAATCAGTTTGATCAAAACCCTCTGATCACAGACAGGAAATCCTCAAAGTGATTTCAATTAGGGTTTGGATTTTTGTTGAGATGAAATGTTATTTAGAGACAGAAAAACACATTTTAAGGATGTTTTCTCAAGAATGAGAGCCTGTAGTTACTGATTCTGAGGTTTAGGGGTGGCGAGGCCAGATGTAGGCATGGGCAAGGGGGGGCATTGCCCCCCCAAATTCCATGACTGCCCCCCCAAACGCGATTGCATGCAGAAATAACAAATTTCAAAAATATTTCAGTGAAAAATGGTCAGAGTGAGCGCTCTCTTCTGTTTGTCCTCATTCATAGTAGCTACTGATGAATGACACAGGAAGAAAGAAAAACAAAAAACACAAAACAGAACAAAAAAACAAAACAAAAAACACAAAAACACCTTTGTTGTTCCCATAGTTACCACAGAAACACCTTTAAAGTCATTTTTATAGTTTGTGTTATTTTGTGGATTTCTTCTTGTAACAAACCCAAAATTTTGATTTGAATTGTGATTGATTATTGAACAGCATGGCCTCTAAGTGGGGTTAATGGACATTTAGCGCCCTCTACTGGATACTGGTGATTTGTAATTGTGATTTGAAGGTGACGTTATGGTTGTTTTTCTGCTTGGTTACATTAAAGAACTTGAATGGACCTCAGATGCTCCGTTTTCATCTCTAACTGGATGCCTGGCTGTAAAAGTTCAAACCCATTTTCTATGTTGAAGTTCTTCAAGTCTTCAGAAGATCTAAAGCTACTGTGAAAATACGCAGCTACTCTTTTTCTTGATGCAATAACATATACAAGCTGACTGCTGTTTTCCAACTTCATGGATATTTTTTGAGCTCCCAACCTGCACTGAAACCTGTAGGCTTTGTGTGTGATTCTCTTATGGTTTGAGCTCCATCTTCAACACACTGACAGCCTGTCACAAAGTTTCCTCTCCTTCTGTAAGAAAGGTGGAGGCAGTCTTTGTGCTGAAGCTGCTGCTGAATACGCTCAAACACTGAAGCTATCATAAACCTCATCGGCTTCTGCTCTTTCTCCTCTTCTTGGTAACTGCAAGGCCAGGACTTTTCTTGGATAACCTGAGAAAAACATTCATTTCAAGCAGAAAAACAAAAACACTCCTGGATGTCCTTTAGGTCTGCAGAAACCTGACTTGGAATGTGGCTCAGTCCTGTTCCCTGTTTTGAGCTCCCTTTAGAGAAACCTCAGTTCAGAATAGAAATGCATAAAAAAGTAAAATACATAAAATATGTCCGGGTCAGTATATCAGGTCGATACCGATACTGGTATCGCATTAACAGGCTTTTGTTTGTTTCACCATGAAATTAAAAAGTGAATACAAATCCGGTATCGGTGCATCTAATTAAAGGCTTTAATTAGTTGTTTTTACTATGATATAGAAAGTTTACCAGAGTAAAAACCCGTATGACTAATGACTATTAAATATTGAACTTTGAAAACTGAAATGATTTTTTTTAAGTTCCAGAAATTTCGCAAACATGGCATCGGTCCTAGTTTGTCTGAATGGCATCAGCTTAGCTTTTAATACGGCTGTAAAAAAAAAATCTACGTTTTTCATATTAGTTTCTATTCTAAGCTCGAGTAAATGCAGAGGGTAGGGATCAAATATGAACATAAATCTATGGATAGAGGACCTGATATGATGGTGTAGTTTTCGATGCATTTAAGGGATTGGAGGGATGTGATGACCAAAACATTCTTAGCATGTCCAGACTGCCCCCCCTGATATTCTACCAGCCCCCTTTAATAGGGCTGGCTAGATCCGGCCCTGGTTCTACCTCACCTGTTCCGTCCTCCTGCGTTTGAGTCCTGCACTACCCTGGTCATGACAGTATCTTGTGGTTTTGTTCACAAGTGATGGAAGGAGGAAGCCAGAGATCAACAGGACAGGAGGATGAAGTCTGCAGTGATGAATGAACCTAACCCTGAATTGGTCTGTAGAAGAGATGGTGAAGATCTCAATTTACCAGTCAGCCCATATTCTAATCTTCATCTGGTCATTTTGGGTAATGACTGACAGAACAAGGTGGTGTCCAAACTGAGTTTCCTCTGCAGGAAGAGACTCTGAGTACTCCTCCACACCCAGAGGAGCCAGCGGAGGTGGTGAGTTTCCCCCATGGGGGCCTCCTGCTGGGAGGAGGCCCCTGGATATCTCTAGGCTGGCCTGGGAACACCGTGAGGTCCAACTAGATGAGCTGGTGAAGGTGGCACTGGGTGTTCCTGTCATGGCTGAGGCTCTGAAGACCTGGACCTGGTTAACCTGAAGACAACAGTGTGACCATGTGAAGCTACCAGGTCTCTGCTGGGGAATCAAGCAGGTCCAGAAGCAAACGCTCTCTCGTCTTTCAGGGTCAAACTCCCAGCCTTTCTGTTTGTTAAAGTTTTTTGTTATTCTTCATGAGACTGAGCTGAATGATTTTTACTGTTTTATCTGTTCTCATTTTGACTTTATTACCTTTGCAATTTAATTGTAAAAGTTCAGAACAAATAGTTTTATTTGAAAGAAAAACCCTAAAAAAGCTTTTTTTCCCTAAACTGTTTCTTAACAATGAAACTAAAAGTTCAGTAAATAAATGTAAAACTTCAGTAACACTAATAAATAATCTGGAGTCAGGGTTAGTTCTCACTAAAGTGCCCCAGATAGAAACTATTTAAACTTATTTTAGGTCAAAACTGCAGCGTCGTTAGTAAAACAGCCTGAAACATCACCTCTGATACGTTGACTGAGGCGTATCGTGTTTTTGTTTGATCAGTCAGAGACTCTTTTCTCTTGCCTCAGGCAGCATCTCCTGTTTGCGCCTTTAAAAAAAGATGGTTCAAATAATGAAATCTAAGAGCGTTTGTTCATATTCTGCACAGACCAGCAGGGCTGAAATGGAAAGTTTATAAGAATAAATAAGCATTTGCAGATTTTTTTTTCAATGGAATAAACACAATCTGTCAGCAGAATCCCTGACCTCGCCGTGGCCCCCGAGTCTGCAGCAAAGATATTTAAATTACACTCAGAGCAGGACTTCTCCCACTCCCACTGCAGAGCTCAGACGTTCAGCATGTTGTCTTCAGACTGAGAACCAGCAGTCCAGACAACAAACAAACAAAAACAAATGAAGAACTGGAGCCTTCAAACCCCCAAGGAAGTGGAAATGTCTTTAATGACTACACTGAAGCCAGATTTAAAACCAGCAACAGAAAAGAGATTAAAAAAACAACAAAACGAACCAATCAGAGACCGAAACCGGAGAAGAATCCGACAGAAAGTGAACAGATCAGCTGTTGGAACAGATGTTTGGTCTCACTGATTTTTCCTCCAGCAGGCTGTTCGGATCAGATGGATCCTTCTGGCTCCTGGAGTTTCATCTCTCTGCTGCTTCCAAACCCGACAGACCGTCTTCAGGAAGTAAAAGTTACAGAAATGTGGAGCTTTTACTTCCTGTCACGTAAGAAGATGCAATTTCAGGGTGTTTAAAACAACTCTTGCTATAAAGAAAAGGTCATAATAACTCATTAGAACTCTATATTACCTGTACATTTGCATGGGAACATTGGTTAGAACCAGGGCCGGATCTAGCCAGCCCCACTAAGGGGGGCAGGTAGAATATCAGGGGGGGGGGGGGGGGGG
>SSNR01000429.1:146785-157062 GCA_006937965.1 Callopanchax toddi | reverse complement strand
GGGGGGGGGGGGGGGGGGGGGCAGTCTGGACATGCTAAGAATGTTTTGGTCATCACACCCCCCCAATCCCTTAAATGCATCAAAAACTATGACATCATCATATCAGTTCCTCTATCCATAGATTTATGTTCATATCTGATCCCTACCCTCTGCATTTACCCGGGCTTGGGACGGAACCAGTAGGACACTGGCTGATGTCCTGTTGAGGCTGACCTCATCTGGTTAGGTTTGGTTTTGGGTTTTTTTTGTTCTTTTTTGTGTTTTTTGTTCTTTTTTGTGTTTTTTTGTTCTTTATTGTGTTTTTTTGTTCTTTTTTTTTCTTTTCTTCTTTCTTGTGTTTTTTGTTCTTTTTTGTGTATTTTGGTTCTTTTTGTGTTTTGGGTTCTTTATTGTGTTTTTTTGTTCTTTTGTGTGTTTTTTGTTCTTTTTTGTGTTTTTTGTTCTTTTTTTTGTTCTTTTTTGTGTTTTTTGTTTTTTGTTCTTTTTGTGTTTTTGTTCTTTTTTGTGTTTTTTTGTTCTTTTTTGTGTGTTTTTTTGTGTTTTTTGTTCTTTTTTGTGTTTTTTTGTTCTTTTTTGTGTTTTTGTTTTTTTGTTTATTGTTCTTTTTTGTTTTGTTTTTTGTTCTTTTTTGTGTTTTTGTTCTTTTTTGTGTTTTTGTTATTTTTGTTTATTGTTCTTTTTTGTTTTGTTTTTTGTTCTTTTGTGTTTTTGTGTTCTTTTTTGTGTTTTTGTTTTGTTTTGTTCTTTTTGTGGTTTTTTGTTTTGTTTTGTGTTCTTTTTTTGTTTTTTTGTTTTGTTGTTTTGTTCATTTTGGTTTTTTGTTTTGTGTTTTGTTCTTTTTGGGTTTTTTTGTTTTTTTTTTGTTCTTGTTGGGTTTTTTTGTTTTGTTGTTTTTTGTTGTTTTGTGTTTTTGTGTTTTTTTTGTTTTGTTCTTTTTGGGGTTTTTTGTTTTGTTCTTTTTGTGTTTTTTGTTTTGTTCTTTTTGTGTTTTTTGTTTTGTTGTTTTGTTCTTTTTGTGTTTTTTGTTTTGTTCTTTTTGTGTTTTTGTTTTGTTCTTTTTGTGTTTTTGTTTTGTTCTTTTTGTTTTTTTTGTGTTTTTTGTTTTGTTTTTTATTCTTCGTGTTTTGTTTTTATTTTTTTGTTATTTTTTGTGTTTCTCTTTCTTTCTGTCATTCATCAGTAGCTACTTGTCCTGACTAAACCAAAATAATAGGTCAGATTTAGGTCAATAAGTCCATCACCTCAACTACAGCTTAGATATTATTTTTTAGAGTGCACCTGAAACCGTCTCCACCTGCTCATTAGCATCCTCACTGGGTTACAGGAGCTTGATGAAAAGAGCAGCTTTTTCTCATTTCTGTCACCAGTTTCCCCATTAACCAGGCCTTCCTTTAGTCCTATTTTCTTCCCCGATCAACCATTACCTGAACTTCCACTCATCTTTCTTGTTTTCACCTTTCTTCTGCCCCTGTCCTGGTGTGAGGTCGTTAATGGTCTCATCCCTTCATCGTTCACTTGTCTTCTTCCCCTCTCACCGTCTCTGTAACATCGTTGTTACCTTGGTCTTCGTTTAGATAATTTCCTGAGACTCCTGCTAAGTTTGTGGACCTTCTCCTAACATGGTTCCAACGTTTCCTTTAAATCAATCTTTAATGATGTTGCATCTTCAAACGGATCTGAGATCAAGGACGTGCTCATCCCTTAATGCATGAGTGTGAGAAGAGTAGCTGCAGCAGAGGAAAATCACTGAAAAATGAACAAACTGAAACTAACTGAGCAGATATCCATCCATCCATTTTTTTCTACTTATCCAAGATCAGGTCGACACGGTAACAGGTCCAAGAGGAAAGCCCAGACCTCCTCTCCCCAGCACCAACCCTTAGAGGATAAATAATCCCTACAGAGTTACTGGTCTTCCATGGAATCTCCTCCTAGTGCCTGGAAAGCCTCCAAAGAGAGGAGAACAAGATCAGGTGCTTAAACCACCTTTTGATGAGGAGGAGCAGCAGGACGCGGGTAAAGATTACTTCAGAATCTTTGTGTCATGATCTAATCTCACGTGAGGGGTGGAATGTTGATGGACCAGTAACTCCAAAACTTTCAGCTCCGCTTCTTCCCCACAACAGACCAAATCAACACCCTAATCCATCCAGAAACATGACAATCCTCCACAGGAGGCAGAACCACAAAATAATCACCAGGGCAAAAAAGGCAGGAGAAGAGGATCAGAGGATCTGGAAACGAGACTGAGGTTCTGATATAAAGTCAGAGAGATGATTAGTGGCAAACAGAGGAGCTGAAGGGAAACAGTGTAAAGTCACTTTGTCGTCGTGTCTTTGGACAAGACACTGTTGGTGTTGGTCAGAGGGGCTGATGGTGCATCATGGGAGCCTGGTTTCTGTCAGGCTGCTCCAGCTGTAGTTTACCACCAGAGTGAGTGAGTGAATAATGGATCAACTGGGAGACGCGTTGAGTTTCCTTAAAAAGAAAAGCACTGTAAAAAATCTAATCCATCATAATAATTCATATTTTTATAACATACAACTAAAAACAGTTGAGAGAATCAAAACTAATAAATCCAGAAGTTTAGAGGAGACTTTTTAAAGAGATGAACAAATAAAATCTATTCGTTTAGATCTAAAGAACTTTTCTTTAAAATGATAAAACTCTATGGTTGCAGGATCTGTGTGCACGGACCTGTTGGAAACATGAGACCCTTGTAGTCAGTTGGAGTCACCTCACCTGTATTATTTAGTCAGAATCACTGGTTCTGTTTTCAGCCGTCAGTCCAGAGTTTCTTCACAAGAACAGAAGTTTGAGGGATTTTTCTCCAGAACAACCTCCTGACTCCTAAACCGACAGACTAAACCAAAACCAGGCCGTCTCTGAGAGAAGGCTCAAGAAATCAGGTCATCAATGGTTACATTAGATAGTTTTTTATTTAATGCGTAACGTTTAAAGTGATTTCAACCTCGGGTTTTTTGATAATTAATTTGTAATTGAACTAGTTTTGAGTTAAAAACTATAATTATCCAATGACATTGGTGTTGCTAGGCAGATGGAGGTTTCAGCCGATTGGTTAGGGCTGTAATATTAATACAGAAGGCACAGCTGGGTCAGGATGAGTTTTTTAAGAAACTGACAGACAAATCAGCCAATCACATTTCACTGTAAAGTGGGCGGGACCAACAGGCCTTCAGGAAGTGAGGAAGAGTGTGTTCCTGTGTTTAATGGTGGGGAGGCTGTGGTTTCCTGGTGTTTCATTGGATGAATTTAGAGCCTGGAATGATTCCAGTGAGACTCAGGATTCACAAAACAACAAAGGTAAGAAATGATTAGAAGTTCTGGCTGCTTGAAGCAAAGTGTGTCTTAGCTTGTCTTTGCTGGTTACCTGAGCTTGCATGTACAGATGAAACCTATATTGTTGTAAGCTGTGGAATCTGACCTCTCAATCACATGTTAAATTGTTTGTTTGCATCACATTGTGAAATAGCTGCTGTCAGCTTTTTCCAGGCATCTTTCTGCTGCTTTGTGGAGCCGTTGCTTGTCGTGGTTTTAACTGTTGTTTCAGTCTTTTAGATGAATTTCTCCCCATTAAATGGGTTTGCAGCTTGTAGAGATGAGTAGAGATGAAGGATGTTTTTGATCAAATTGGTTTTAAGTGCAGCTGGCCTCAGTACCGGGGTCAAATCAGGGAGTGCAAAATGCTTTTTCCCGTTTAGGTGGTCTGGCTGCTTTTTTTCATTGTGGAATGTTGAGTTTACATGTTGCACTTGAATGCACCATAACCCCCCCCCCCACCCCCCCCCCTTACATGGTCAGACATAAGAAGGCATGAAGAAGAACAAGCATTTTAGCTGAAATGATCTGTTTTAAGGAGAAAAAGCATCAGATTCATGTTTCTATATTCTCTGAAAATCTCTGTAAAAGATGCTCTAATGCATCCTTAAAAGCAGCAGAAACAAAACTTTCTGAAGCTGAAAGTAGGAGTATCATAAATGACCAGGAGAGCATTTGAGAGCCAGAATAACGTAGGAATATTGGGTTCTAATCAGATCAGAGCAGGGCCGGATCTAGCCAGCCCCACTAAGGGGGGCAGGTAGAGTATCAGGGGGGGCCAGTCTGGACATGCTAAGAATGTTTTGGTCATCACATCCCCCAATCCCTTAAATGCATCAAAAACTACACCATCATCATATCAGTTCCTCTATCCATAGATTTATGTTCATATCTGATCCCTACCCTCTGCATTTACCCGGGCTTGGGACGGAACAAGTAGGACACTGGCTGATGCCCTGTTGAGGCTGACCTCATCTGGTTAGGTTTGGGTTTGTTTAGGGGTTTTTTTGCTTTGTTTTTTTGTTCTTTTTGTATTTTTTGTTTTGTTTTTGTTCTTTTTGTGGTTTTTTTGTTCTTTTTGTGTGTTTTTTTGTTCTTTTTGTGTTTTTTGTTTTGTTTTTGTTCTTTTGTGTGTGTTTTGTGTTCTCTTTTGTTTTGTTTTTTGTTCTTTTTTTGTTCTTTTTTGTGTTCTTTTGTTTTGTTTTTTTCTTTTTGTGTTTTTGTTTGTTTTTCTTTTTTTGTGTGTTTTGTTTTTTTGCTTATTTTTTGTTTTGTTTTTTGTTCTCTTTTTTTTGTTCTTTTGTTCTTTTTGGTGTTTTTTGTTTTTTTGTGTTTTTGTTCTTTTTGTGTTTTTGTTCATTTTTGTGTGCTTCGTTTTGTTTTTTTTGCTTATTTTTTGTTTTGTTTTTTGTTCTCTTTTTTGTTTTGTTTTTTTGTTCTTTTTGGTGTTTTTTGTTTTTTGTGTTTTTGTTCTTTTTGTGTTTTTGTTCATTTTTGTGTGCTTCGTTTTGTTTTTTTGCTTATTTTTTGTGTTTTTATTTCTTTTTGTGTTTTTTGTTTTTTGCGGGGTTTTGTTCTTTTTGGGTTTTTGTCGTTGTTGTTTTTTTGTTATTTTTTGTGTTTTTTGTTTCTCTTTCTTTCTGTGTCATTCATCAGTAGCTACTTTGAATGAGGGGGGCAGTGCCCATGCCTACATCCGGCCTTGGATCAGACTTTGTACAAACACAATGAAGTCTCTGCTGCTCGTTTGGAGAATGTCCTGATTCTGTCTGACATCTAGTCTGCAAATTAAATCTGGATCTCCAGCCCATAATCACGCCAGAACGCAGAATTTCATGCCTGAACGTGTTGAAATAATCATCAGTCTTCCATCCCGGATAGGAAACTAAATCCCTCAAATCAAAAGTGACCCAACTTGATGTGAATAAAAAACCTGCCACGTTTGATCACACTCAAACTATCAGCACTAATGCAAAAGAGGCCCTATTTATCACACAGCACCATCAGGGAGGAGGTGGGGTCAAACCAGGCCAGGTTCACTTAATAGCAAAACAACAACTCTAAAAATACCACAGATCTGGAGAACAGGAAGTCCTGCAGCGGCTGGTTTGACCCTAAAGAACCTCGTTCTGAAGGAACAGATAAGAGTCAGTTGGTTATCTGTTACTAGTTTGACTTATTTTGCAAATTAGGAGATCATCTAAATTATGTCCAACTCTAAAATCAATCAGTTTTCATCTGTCAACAATCAAACATCCACATCTCAGCTGGATTTCTACACAACAGAGAAATCTGTTCTCTCTCTCAACTCAAACTTTCTGTTCTGCACATTAATTAATATATTAATGCCTCTTACTGTATGGCAGGCAAACAACTCTGCATGTAACCATCAGCTCTAAAAGCTGCTACACATAAAAATACTGGTCTGTAGAAACGGCTCTTAATAAGAATGAAAATAGGATATGAGCAAACCAAACACCCTCGGGAGTTTCTGTCTTCACTGAGAATAAATCACAGGGAGAAAATAAAAAATTACTAATCGCAGACTTCAGACGTGATACATAACAGCTCCTTGGAAGCCAGTCACCAAACGGACAGCTTAAAGTTTACTTTTAAGGGTGCAACGAGCAGAAAGTAATGTCAGCACTATTTATTCCCAAAACCAGGAGTCTGTGGAGTGTGTCCTGAGAAACACTGCCTCAACAGATAATGTTTAAATTAGAGCCAACAGGAGCCGGTGGATCGGCTTCGGCTTGTTTTTCATGCTGCTTCAGATTCAGCGGGTTTTCAGCCCCTCCTCCTGCAGGGTCCAGCTCCTCCTGCAGGGTCCAGGTCCTCCTGCAGGGTCCAGGTCCTCCTGCAGGGTCCAGCTCCTCCTGCAGGGTCCAGCTCCTCCTGCAGGGTCCAGCTCCTCCTGCAGGGTCCAGCTCCTCCTGCAGGGTCCAGGTCCTTCTGCAGGGTCCAGCTCATCCTGCAGGGTCCAGCTCCTCCTGCAGGGTCCAGGTCCTTCTGCAGGGTCTAGCTCCTCCTGCAGGGTCCAGGTCCTTCTGCAGGGTCCAGCTCCTCCTGCAGGGTCCAGCTCCTCCTGCAGGGTCCAGCTCCTCCTGCAGGGTCCAGTTCCTCCTGCAGGGTCTAGCTCCTCCTGCAGGGTCCAGGTCCTTCTGCAGGGTCCAGCTCATCCTGCAGGGTCTAGCTCCTCCTGCAGGGTCCAGTTCCTCCTGCAGGGTCCAGCTCATCCTGCAGGGTCCAGCTCCTCCTGCAGGGTCCAGCTCCTCCTGCAGGGTCCAGCTCCTCCTGCAGGGTCCAGCTCCTCCTGCAGGGTCCAGTTCCTCCTGCAGGGTCTAGCTCCTCCTGCAGGGTCCAGGTCCTTCTGCAGGGTCCAGCTCATCCTGCAGGGTCTAGCTCCTCCTGCAGGGTCCAGTTCCTCCTGCAGGGTCTAGCTCATCCTGCAGGGTCCAGCTCCTCCTGCAGGGTCCAGTTCCTCCTGCAGGATCTAGCTCCTCCTGCAGGGTCCAGGTCCTCCTGCAGGGTCCAGCTCCTCCTGCAGGGTCCAGGTCATCCTGCAGGGTTCAGCTCCTCCTGCAGGGTCCAGGTCATCCTGCAGGGTTCAGCTCCTCCTGCAGGGTCCAGCTCCTCCTGCAGGGTCCAGCTCCTCCACCTCTCTGTGTGCACGTGATCCGCGCTCAGCTGTGATGCAATGCAGCATTTAAATCGGAGTCAAATGAACACGTTAAATGTTTGTTACCGTTATTTGGGATGAACTTTCAAACACAGGGAGGTCACAGGTGCTGTCGATGAGCTGAAAACAGTTTGAGTTCACATGTGAGCGATCTGCAGCTGCTTCACCTGGGGCCCATTAGCTCATCACCAGTGCACCACTTTCACCACCACCCAAATCATTTCAGGACATGAGTGATGGTTGGTTTTTATCTCCATTTATTGTCAAACATGTTTCCTGTCTCATGTTAAGTCACAGATTTGCCACCAAAAACATCCATTAAAAGTTAATTATTTTATAAAAGTGGGTGATTTCCTAAAAATGAACACGTTATCTTTGGAATTGTGGTCAAAAACACTTGAGGAGAGGTAACAATTTTATTATGTTTGATATAAAAAGAGGTGAGTTTTTATTGATACCTGAGAATTTAAACAATATTTTCATATTTTCCACCCATTCTGTCAAATATTTACCTACAGTAAGAACAAAACTGGTGACATCACTCAAAATGAGCCTCTAGAAGCAGGAAGTCCTCTGGCTGAAGCAACTCGAAGCTAGCCAGATCAGGAGAAACGCTGCTGCAGATCAATGATGAATTACCAGCTAATCTTCATGTATTTAAAACCTTTATTTTTATTTATTCATGGTGTTTATGCAGCACAGATAGTACCGTGATTCAGACTTTTGGTTGAAACAAACTCAAGCAAAACTGTAGAGGTAAACAAACCGGTAATATAGTGTTTTGACTTGATGACGTTAACATATTTCAACTTTTCTTCAGCTCCCAATTAGAAAACTGACCAAAATTAAACACGGACCTTTAAATTTTATGGATGCATTTATTCCAGTACGAGGAAAGATTTTCAGAGACAAAACAAAATGATGAGAACCTGAAGCACCAACGGATCTGTAACGGATCACTAAACGCTTCACTAAATCGACCACAGAGAACTGTGGTCGATTTAGTGAAGCAACACAACCATCTCACTCGGTCTGAAGATGTTTGTGTGGTTCTGTCACGCCGCAGCCTAAGTGGGCTGCATCAGCATATTTACAATAAATGGCCCCCGGTTCGATTAGTGCTGCAGCCCGTATGTTCGAGCGGGGGGGTAACTGTAGCTGTGACGGCTGCCATGTGCGCCGCTCTCTGACAAAACTGCTGAAGAAACGACTCTGCCAGCCCCCGACTGCCTGTAAATCAAATAAACTCCCCCCAACATCTGGAGGGGACATGCAAGTAATATGATCAATATTCTGCAAAGCGTGCTGCATGAACACCTCACGGTGGAGTCGGAGCTTCCTGTTCGGAAACTTTTTATTCCTCAATGACGAACAAAAAGTGGAAACATGAAAGACGTCGCTTGTTTTCTCAAATCACAGATGGAAAATTCAACACGGCTGACCTGGTCTTTGGTTAATCAGGTTGACTAAATATTTATTGTAAATATAAAAGTATTTGAGGTAGAATGACAGTTTTGTTGTAGACGTCATAGGAGAGTTAAATACGAGATGTTTTGATGTTAATATTGAAACGCTCGTAGTTCTGATCCTTTTGTTGTTGCAACCAGAGAATAACCAGAAATGGAAATTCTTTAAAAGATTAAAAGAAATATTGAGCGAGTTAAAAATATAAAACGTTGTCACTTTAAAGCATGTTTCTGGATAAAATCTGTAAACTATGCCTGTTTTTCTCCATGTCTCGAACAGCGAGGGGTTCCCAAACTCTTCAGCTCGCCTCGCCTCGCCTCACCTCGCCTTCTTCCGCTTATCCGGGTCCGGGTCGCGGGGGCAGCATTCCAAGTCGGGCAGCCCAGGCCACCTTCTCCCCGGCCAAGTCCACCAGCTCCTCAGCTGGGACGCCCAGGCGTTCCCAGGCCAAACTGAAGATGTATTTCCTCCAGCTTGTCCTGGGTCGACCTGGGGGCCTCCTGTCGGCAGGACATGCCCAGAACACCTCCCTGGGGAGGCGTCCAGGAGGCGTCCTGACCAGATGCCCGAACCACCTCAGCTGGCTCCTTTCGATATGGAGGAGCAGCGACTCTACTCCGAGTCTCTCCCGGATGTCCGAGCTTCTTACCCTATCCCTAAGGCTGAGCCCGGCCACCCTGCGGAGAAAACTAATTTCAGCCGCTTGTATCCGCGATCTCGTTCTTTCGGTCACTACCCAAAGCTCATGACCAGGTGAGGATTGGGACGTAGACCGACCGGTAAATCGAGAGCCTTACTCTTCAGCTCTTGACCCAAAATAAAAAGGCAAAAACGTTCAACCCTAAAAAGTCAGAATATTAACAAAGCTGAAAACATTATGCTGTGTCGACCATTTAGACTACTGCTAGAGTCAACCTATTTAAAGAGGACTGTTACTCACAGACTCAGATTGTACACTGAACCATGTAAAACAGAAATTATGCTGGGGTACCCCTGTGAGTTCCCCTTTGAGTACCCTGTATTTACTCATGTGAGTACCCTGTATTTACTCATGTGAGTACCCTGTACGTACCCCTGTGAGTACCCTGTACGTACCCCTGTGAGTACCCTGTACGTACCCCTGTGAGTACCCTGTACGTACCCCAGTGAGGTCCCCTTTGAGTACCCTGTATTTACCCTGTGAGTACCCTGTATTTACCCATGTGAGTACCCTGTATTTACCCCAGCGAGTACCCCTTTGAGTACCCTGTATTTACCCCTGTGAGTACCCAGTATTTACCCCTGTGATTTCCCTTTTGAGTACCCTGTATTTACCATGTGAGTACCCTGTATTTACCCCTGTGAGTACCCTGTATTTACCCCAGCGAGTACCCTGTACGTACCCCTGTGAGGTCCCCTGTGAGTACCCTGTACGTACCCCTGTGAGTACCCTGTACGTACCCCTGTGAGTACCCTGTACGTACCCCTGTGAGTACCCTGTACGTACCCCTGTGAGTACCCTGTACGTACCCCTGTGAGTACCCTGTACGTACCCCAGTGAGGTCCCCTTTGAGTACCCTGTATTTACCCCTGTGAGTACCCTGTATTTACCCATGTGAGTACCCTGTATTTACCCCAGCGAGTACCCCTGTGAGTACCCTGTATTTACCCATGTGAGTACCCTGTATTTACCCCTGTGAGTACCCTGTATTTACCCATGTGAGTACCCTGTATTTACCCATGTGAGTACCCTGTATTTACCCCTGTGAGTACCCAGTATTTACCCCTGTGATTTCCCTTTTGAGTACCCTGT
>SSNR01000429.1:132254-146596 GCA_006937965.1 Callopanchax toddi | reverse complement strand
TGTGAGTACCCTGTATTTACCCCTGTGAGTACCCAGTATTTACCCCTGTGATTTCCCTTTTGAGTACCCTGTTTTTACCCCTGTGAGTACCCTGTATTTCCCCTGTTTGTACCCATGTAAGTACCCTGTACATATCTTGTACATACACCTTCCCTGATGCTTCTGGACCGTCTGCATCATTGTAGGTTTGGTTGCCATGGTTCCCAAGTTCTGCTTCATCCAATTTTTCATCTTTTTACCACGTAGTCACATTTTTTAATAATCCTAAAAGTTCTGACCTGACTCACATATTTGAATCTTATCCATAACTGATAAAACTCTTATAATGTTCATGAATTTAGTTTTTAAATCCTACCAAGCAGTTATGAGACTATGAGCAATCAGTTTATGCCAGTTAGTCCCAACTCCATCAGTTTGGTCTTGTCTTCATTCAGAATAGATGGGAGCTCATAACCCTGATACACAGGGGTCCTAAACCAGCAAACCAGGGACCAGTTTTAGCCCGTGCATCATTTGGTACCGGGCTGCACAAAAAGAAAAAAGTTATTTACAAAACTTCAAAGTAATTTAGTGTGATATGAAATGCTTTGGTCTGCAGGGGGGGGGGGGGGGGGGGGGGGTTATAAAATGATGGTTACAATGTAATAAAAATAATTACAGTGATTGCATTTGAGTTATATGTGTAGTAATTGGTTCTCTGTAATGCATGTTGTTGTGTTGTGTTAATTAACCCCACCACCCCACTAGTCTGGAGGAAAGTTGCCTCGAATGAAACCAGACCATCAATCAAAGAAGGCTGAGGACCTCTGCTGTAGGACGCCAACATTCAGGAAGTTTACTAATGACAAGTACATCTAATATTAGAATATCGGAAAAAGTTCTTCACTTTTTGTTCTGTTTGAGATGTACCTGTGTGTATATAGGACATCAGAATAGCTATGTCATTACCTGAATATTATTAGTTTGGTCCAATCATGGCTGAAAATGATAATCTGGTTAACCTGTTTGACTCGTCACCTGTTGCTTTTTTAGATATCTTTTTATATTTTACTCCAATTCAAGACACATGTTCCTGTTACAGTATTAAAGTATTAAAATGCTTCTTAACTTCAAATAACTGAAAAACAGACGAGGCGTTGACCAGAGGAATCCATGGTAATCCTCATCACCACGGGGGTCATAAACAGCTTTCTCCTGCATGGCTGTGCAGCAGCTGCAGTCCTTCTAAAATGGCTTCATTCTCGCCTCCTCTTCTCCTGCCACATCCTGTAAGTCATAAAGCCTTCAATTCTCATTTACAGCCCGAAACGGCAGGAAGCAGCAGCACAGATGTCTCCCAGAGGCACCGTTGTGTGTCTGCAGGAGCTTTCTCCTCCGCGTCGGGCTTCGTGCAAGTGTCACGCCGCGTGGTGCGAACAGAAAAGGTGAGCTGTTGAGAAGAGGGACGGCCACTCGCTAATAAAACCGAATAATGAATGTGTGTCTCGGAGAGCAGCACCAGGAGCCGTGTGGGAGCGAAATCAACACATCACTGTTTGTGACAAGGTAAAAGGTGAGCGCAGGGCTACATCAGCTACGCCTGACAGGATGGGGTGCTGTCGCCGGGGAGGGCTGGAGAGAGCGAGGTGACAAATACTCTGACAGGCAGAGAGCGATGGCAGACGGTAGGACGACCGAGTCCTCTGTTGTTTGACAATGACCCGTCAACACGACGAGGGGAAAAATACAGGAGGAGAGAGGAGAGGATGTAGGAGGAAACAAAATCTCATCTTTTTGGCATAGGATGGGAAAAGGCAAATATCTAATCAAACTATCAGAACAGAAAATATACTTTCATAGCAATCGCTATACATCGCTCCAATTATGAAATCCCAGTAACGTGTGGCCTAAATCTGGATTTGGGTCTGGATCAGAGTCTGGACTTCGAGAATCCTTAACCATCTCAGGGTCTTGAGGGAGCAGGAGGTCAACAGGTGGATCAGGGCAGCATCTGCAATGATGGAAGCTAAACCTGAACGCCATCTACCTTCTAACCCTCACTTATGGTCATGAGCTTTGGCTAATGAACGAGATCATGAAAACAAGTGGATGAAATGAGGATCTTCTGCAGGGTGGCTCAACCTTGGAGATCCAGGAGGGACTCTGGGTAAAACTGCTGCTCCTCCACGTAGAGAAGAGCCAGCTGAGGTGGTTCATCTGGTCAGGGTGCCTCCTGGACGCCTCCCTAAGGAGGTGCTTCAGGCATGTCCTCCTGACAGGATGCTCCTGCTGACTCCGGACATCTCTAGGCTGGACAAAGAACGCCTTGGGGTCCCATCAGAGGAGCTGGTGGAGGTGTTTGGGTAGAGCTTCCTTGGAGGCAATTTCAATGGATTTCTTGGTGTTTTCCTCTCTACCTAGAAATGTTTTTGTCTTAAAATGACATCTAAACAAAAAAAATGCTCAAACATTTAAATAAAACGGACAAAATGGGCAAATAATAATGTCATAAGAAAATAAACTGAACTAAAGTCACTAAGAGAGATGACTTGATGAACGATGCTCAGACCTCTAACCAGACAGTCGGATCACGTCACGCCTTCATCCCCGAGTCTCCATCCCTTCCTTTTCATCATCCATCTCCTTCAAGCTCCACACCCACTGGACTCTACATCTGTCAGCTCTCTGAGAGAGAAACCTGCTGAAAAGTTATCTTGCTCTCTGTGATTTACGCTCAGATTCATCACGGGGCCCAAATCAGTCAGACGTGACATCATCTGTATTCAGAAGACAAACAGCGGCCACCCTCGTCGCCGGGCGGCCGACCCAAAGCTGGATGAAGTGGGCGCAGCGGAGATTTGTCACTCCGGTCGGAGCCTGAAGCTTAATGTTCCGGATAAACTGTTACAGAATAGATGTTGACACAAACGTGGCAGGTTCAGAAAACTGACATGACCGCGGGGATTTGGTGGGAGGATGCTCGAGGACGGCTGAAAGTAAATGCGACACGGCGCCATACATCAGACACACGGTGACAGCACAAAGAGGCTGTCGGGAAGAATGAATGACAACATGCACTCGGCGTTCTCACAACCCTTCACTTCTTATTTCCTGTTTTATCCCAGGATGTCCTCATGTCTGGGGTTTCATTCATGGCTGCTCTACTGGCTGGGTCTGGAGTTTGAAGACTGCTCCAGGTTCCATTCATCCATCCAACTGTCTATAATCCATCCATCCCTCCTTCCAGTCATCAGGATGTGAGTCACTCTCATATTGAGAAAAGATGGACGTGTAATTGTTCTGGTCAGTCTGTAAAATAACACAAGGTTCTGTTAACACTAACAGTCCGTGTTGTTAATGGCTCCGCTACCAACAAACCAAATGGCAGCTCAGTTTTTTTGCAAAAGTCTCTGGGTTTGAAACATTTTGCATTAGCTGACCAGCAGGGTTCATGCCACCAGTTGATATCAGAATTCTGCAAAAACTTCCTTAAAACGCATGACATGGATGAGGATTTACCACTATGTCTTATTTGTGAAATAACCTGAGTTTCATCCATGTTGCTAAGCTGGCTGTGGTGGCCATCTTGGATTGGATTGATTCTAAAATACAAATGATTGTTTTCTGAGAATTTGATCAAAGTCAGTCCAGTAGTTGAGTTATTTAACTGGTTTAGATCAGTTAGTGCTCAGTCTGTGATGGATGACTCTCAGCTACTAAAACACCAAACTTTAGCTCAGTATTTTTAAAAAATGGCTGCCGTTGACGATTGACGGCCATTTTTGTGTTGACTAATCTGTGAAAATGAAAACACCTCTTGCTTCCTGTATTGGTTTAGGCTTGTTTATAATACATGCCAACACAACAGTAACGTTTAGAATCAAGTTCAAGTTAAGAAACGTGTTGTCTCGGGGTTTAACTCCAGTCCCTTTATAGAAGAGGACGTAGCCTCTACCCGCTGATCCATGACCGATCCTGAGGGCGAAAACATTTCATGATCACAACCAACAGCTTGATATGAATCCAGACAATCCAATGTGGGAGTTTAAAGATGAACAACAAGAGGAACGAGGTGTTTTCATGTCTATGTAGGCTTCTGATCTCCAACATGTCTTCAGTTATTTGTTTACTGTAATTTATTTTAATGAGAAATAAAAGGATGGCTGAAAGCTGAATTTCTTTGCCACTAATAGGAAAAAATCTCCGGCCCGGTCAGACGAGGTGAAATAACTTTGAATTATTCTATAAAGAGCTGATAAGCTTTCTCCAAAATAAATCTGACTGAAGGAGGTGGGTTTAAATCCCTCCGTGGCTAAAGGGCATCAGGTGAAGAGGAGCCAAGGTAATTAAATGCATCGTATTTATTGGATGTGTGAGTGTGTAGATGTGTACAATGATGTAATATAGTTCCTATCTGTAATAAAGCTGACCAGTAATTGGGTTCCAGTGACTCAGGAAAAATTTAATAAGCTTGAAAAAAGATTAGAATTTTGAGGATTAAATAATAATCAGTGATGAGCTGGAGGAGGTGGAGGCATCGAGATGGCTGCGTTTAGAGGAAAAAGCATCAAAGTTTGAGGATCAGATCTGCAGAGGAAGTGCAGAAAAACAGAGTTAATCAGTTAAACAGAGTTAAGTTAGAATGTTTCTGTTTGTTGAGTTGAGTTGAGCCAGTTAATCCACAAACTAATTGATCCAGTGGTTTAGACTTTTCATTTTAGTGAGGTTGGACTCAAATCCAGACTGAATAGATCCAGTTGTGATATCAGGGCCGGATCTATCAGCCCCACTAAGGGGGGCAGGTAGAATATCAGGGGGGCCAGTCTGGACATGCTAAGAATGTTTTGGTCATCACATCCCCCCAACCCCTTAAATGCATCAAAAACTATGACATCATCATATCAGTTCCTCTATCCATAGATTTATGTTCATATCTGATCCCTACCCTCTGCATTTACCCGGCTTGGGACGGAACCAGTAGGACACTGGCTGATGTCCTGTTGAGGCTGACCTCATCTGGTTAGGTTTGGTTTGGTGTGTTTTTTTGTTTTGTTCTTTTTGTTTGTTTTTTCTTTCGTTTTTGAAGTTCTTTTTGTGTTTTTCTTTTCTTTGTGTGTTTTTTTGGTCTTTTTTGTGTTTTTTTGTTCTTTTTTGTGTCTTTTGTTCTTTTGTGTGTTTTTTTATGTTTTTTGTTTTGTTTTTTACTTCTTTTTGTGTTTTTTGTTCTTTTTTGTTTTGTTCTTTTTCTGTTTTTTTGTACGTTTCTTTTTGTGTTTTTTGTTTTTTTGTGTTTTTTTGTTTTGTTTCTTAGTTCTTTTTTGTGTTTTTGTTCTTTTTTGTGTTTTTTAGTTCGTTTTGTTTCTTAGTTCTTTTTATGATTTTTTGTGTTTTTTTGTTTTGTTTTTTGTGTTCTTTTTTGTGTGTTTTTTGTGGTTTTTGTTCTGTTATTTTTTGTGTTTTTTTGTTTTGTTTTTTTTGTGTGTTTTTTGTGGTTTTTGTTCTGTTATTTTTTGTGTTTTTTTGGTTTTGTTTCTTAGTTCTTTTTGTGTTTTTTTTGTTTTGTTTCTTAGTTCTTTTTGTGTTTTTTTGTTCTTTTTTGTGTTTTTTGTTCTTTTTTGTTTTTGTTCTTTTTTGTGTTTTTTAGTTCTTTTTGTGATTTTTTTTGTGATTTTTTTTGTGATTTTTTTTGTGATTTTTTGTGTGTTCTTTTTGTGGTTTTTTGTATAGTTTTTTTGGTCTTTTTTGTGTTTTTTGTTTCTCTTTCTTTCTGTCATTCATCAGTAGCTACTTTGAATGAGGACAAACGGAAGAGAGCGCTCACTCTGACCATTTTTCACTGAAATATTTTTTGAAATTTGTTATTTCTGCATGCAGTCGCGTTTGGGGGGGGGCAGTCATGGATTTTGGGGGGGCAATGCCCCCCCTTGCCCATGCCTACATCCGGCCTCGTGTGAAATGAACAAGATTTTAGTGTTTGAATTTAGTTTCTTATTGAATGTTTTAATTGTAGATTTATTATTTTATTTTTTAAAAGAGGATTTGAGTATCAGATCAAGACCCCAATCAAGTCATTTTTGCATTGATTGGTATTAAATTGGTACAACAACACTCCTGATCTCGATTGTTGATTAATTCTACGTTTGACACCAACGTTTCACTGGCCCAGAAGAAAGAACCACTTCCATCTGGAGCAGGATGTGGTCTCAAGGAGACCGACAACCAATGAAAATGAGCGCCATCTTTAAAATCTCTACATTACTCTCACTTGTACTCTGATTCATTTAAGACTTAAAGCGTTCTAGTGGATTATCAGGATTAGTACCTTCATCAAAAACCTGCCAGATCCAGTCCCTTGCACATCTACTGCCCCCTAGTGGAGGATCTCCAAGTAGAAAGAAACAATTTTATTTTTTAAATTACTGTTATATTGTTATATAATTACATATTATAATAAAATGGATGATTACATAGTTTTTATTATATTAGCCAATAAAAGTGTATTGATATTTCAGGCTTTAAAGGGTTAAACAGAATAAAATATTATAGGACAAGGTCCTAAATGTCCTCGTATAAAGATGGAGGATCTTTAGGTTAAAACCAATAAAGATCACATTAAAAAGCAGAATTAAACTTAAAGAAAGTAAAAAACAACAAACCCAACGAACCCAGCTCTGATCCAAACCTATAACCATAAACCACGACTCCCCATCCCGACATCAACTTTACCTTCGTTCCTTTTGTTCTGCGTCTTGTTTTGGGCTTTTTACATTTCCAGCTGCCCTTCACTTCATCCCATCAGTTTACCAGTAATTACCTGCAGTCGTGTTGTTCAGGAGTGCTTTCATTATTTTTGTGAAAGAGATGAGAATCATAGTGGTTGAGCTGAAAAAGAAAAATCATTTTCACATTTTGATTGAGGTTGTTTTTTTTGTTTTTTGCCTGTGACAGACTTTCAGATGTTTCTATGAGAAATGGAATGAATAGAAAGGAGCAGATGCTTTCATCTATTTTTTTTTTTATCAAAGCTCTTCATGTAAAAGAAAAGGAGGTGACTGGAAACTATGTGAGCGTCAAGGGAGGAAAAGCACGTCACTGCCTGGAGCTCGGGTTTTAGGGACTTTTAATCCCTCGTTCCACCTATTTTCTTCCACTTATCTATGATCAGATTGTGGAGGTAACAGGTCCAGGAGCCCAGACCTCCTCCTCCTCAAAGACACTTCCTGGGGGTCTCCTCCCAGTGGGACCTGCATGGAAACCTCCAAAGAGAGGCGACAGGAGGCGTCCCTGATGAGGAGGAGCAGCAGCTCTTCTCTGAGCTCCCTCCTGATGACGGAGCTCCTCACCTCCTACAGAGGAAGCTCATTTTAGCCGCTTGTGTCCAGGATCCCGTTCTTCCGGTCACGATCTCATGACCACGAGGGTAGAAATGTAGACGCACCAGTAAAATTAGAACTTTTCCTTTATTTTTTTTTAGGACAGAAAAATGCAGAAAATCAGCATCAATGTAGTTTTTATCACATAAATGTCATAAAATAAAAAATGTAACCTTTATTTTCCCATGAAATGTCCCATTGAGAGTCAAAATCTCTTTATCAAGGGAGTCCTGGCCAGAACGGCAACTAAAAACAATGAAAAATACAGAAAACAGACTAAATGACCCTTAATCCTGCCTTAAACTGAGACACCGTTAGTAAATGTTGTAATTTATATTTACATCCTTTACCAGGATGTAGATGCAAAACCATAAAATTCACTTTCACCAAAAACGGTTCAAGAGCGTTGGATTTCAACTGAAATGTAATTATGCGACCGTAGATTACAGCTGCTGTATATAAGATCTGTATAGTAACTAGGAAGGAACATGGAGGTTTACAGCTTCATATAAAAAATATACCAACGCTCCAATAATGTAAAGAGGGCACCAACAATCTCCTACTAGTCACAGTGATGAAAACTCAGTGCAGCGTGATAGACAGAATCCAATGATGGAGAATTTCTGGCACGCATGTACAAGAAATCCCCACAATCCAACACTGATACCAGAGTAGCTTGTATAGGTTGTTTCCCCACAATAAAGGAGAAACAGGCTTTATTTTTATAGTAAAAACCCAATCTTACTTTCAAGTTTTAGCCAAACAATCTATGTGATGGTTAAAAGACAAATTTTCCTCAAGATATTTACGTATAAACTGGCAGTTGTTCAATGACCTTCTGATCTAGTGTTACAATCTGGAACATTTTGCTTTTAAGCTTCTTGGTTTAGAAAAACACATCATCTTGGTCTCATGTGAGTTTAGTTTCAGATTGTTAAAGTTTTTCTCTGTAATAATAAAAGCAGTTAATCTGAGCTACTGCTTTTGTCGCGGTTGAAGCTGACCTAACGTGTTTGTTTAGGTCAAAGGAATAAAAAAGTCAGATATGTTTGAAGGTGTTTTTACCTCATTATTAAACAAAGAATAGACATTCAAGGATTGACAGCTGAGAAATCAGGATTTATAGGTTTAATGACTGTAACTAGCTAGAGACAGCAAAACATTTTAGCTGCAACTAGGGGTGCACCGATATCGGTATCGGGCCGATACGATACCGATATCGCTATTGGATATGATACCGATACCATGTACTCGTTAAAGTTAACCAATATCAGTATTGTATCGGGCCAATATGATACCGATATCGGTATCTGGCTGATACGATACAGATACCATGTACTCGTTACAGTTAACCGATACCAGTATCATATCAGGCCAATACGATACCAATATCTGTATCTGGCTGATACGATACCAATGTTATGTACTCGTTAAAGTTAACCGATACCAGTATTGTATCGAGCCAATGCAACACCAATATTGGTATCTGGCCAATATGATACCGATACCATATACTCGTTAAAGTTAACTAATGCCAGTATCATATCGGGTCAATACGATACCGATACCATGTACTTGTTAAAGTTAACCGATACCAGTATCGTATCGGGCCAATACGATACCGATACCATATACTCGTTAAAGTTAACCAATACCAGTATTGTATCGGGCCAATATGATACTGATACCATATACTCGTTAAAGTTAACCAATACCAGTATCGTATCGGGTCAATACGATACCGATACCATGTACTTGTTAAAGTTAACCAATACCAGTATGGTATCGGGCCAATACGATACAGATACCATATACTCGTACTTGTTAAAGTTTACCGAAAATAGAAGAAAATAGAACCTGTCTTTCAATTTATTGCATTTTTTTGTGTGGTAGAAGTATCGGTACTCGGTATCAGCAAGTACTCAGATTCAAGTATCATATCGGTTTGAAAAAAGTGGTATCAGTGCATCCCTAGCTGTCATCACTAACATTATGAGGTCCCAAAAAAAAATCCCGTTAACTGAAGTTTATTTTTCTAAGAAATCTGATTATTTTGCAACTTTAAAAAAGTTTTTATTTAAGTATATTTTCCCCAAAATGCTGCAGTAAAGTAAATACGCTTTATTGTTAATTTATGTCCAAAATCAGTCAAATTCTCCTCAGTCCAGCTCCAACGCGCCTTTAAAGGATGATGCTGCTTTTCATTCCTGAACATTCTGCTCGACACTGAGTAACTAAATCAAATCTTGTCTTTTCTTTGCGAACAACAGACACATAAACACACTCTCTTGTATTTCTCCATTCCCTTGCATCCATCTCCTTCTGTCTCACAGCTTTCTCTATTTTCCTAAATCAACAGTGAAACAGATGACAAGCATTGTGTGCTGGCATGGCGGCACGTCCATGTGCTCATAAATTGGCACTCCGAGTGTCGGCGCTCTGGCAGAGAAATGGACTCTTCATGAATTCAGAGGCTTACGACTCGAGCCGCTGTTCATTTATTCAGAACATCACACTGAGTGCAGGGACAGGAGGCGAGGAGGAAGCATGGAGCAGAGCAGAAAGCAGTGATATGAAAGTATTAATGAAAGCCGAGTAAACATCTGGGGAAAATCTGCACCTTTCTTCATTATCAGCACACACAGTTTGATCCTAGTTAGTAGATTTATGATTAAAGAAAGTTTAAAATGTAAAGTTTCCTCTTAAAATAGTCAGAGTTGTTGTGGATGTCTGGACCTCTTAGAGGACAGAATTCACAAGAAACACGAGACAACTTTGAGAGGAGCTGGAGACCAAATCACAAAAACACATTCAGTAAATGTTCTGAGCAGCTTTAATCTACAGCAGGAAGAGTCCTAGATACTCCTCCTATTGTGAACTTAGCTTTACAAATCTGTGGCATGAAATTGCAAAAATATTGAGACCGTATCAGGATATTTTTAGAGTAAACTGTGACAAGAACTTGAAAGACTGTTAACATTTATTTGCAATTACATCATATGCCCCAGCCAGGTATAAAACCCTGATATTAAACCCATCTTTTATGTTTTTATATTAAAATCTGCAATTTACTTCCTTGTGCTTCGAGGTGCAGCTTTTCTTCCAGAACTGATCTCTAGCTCAAACCAAAACAGAACTTTTTCTCTCCTCCCAAAGTCTCTCCCCTTCCCTGTTTTTATTTGCCTCCTCGTCTCGTCTTCATGTTGAATGTAAAGAAAGAGGTCACCATCTGTGGCAGCACCAAGGCCAAGTCAGACTCCTCATCCATTAATCAGAGACGCTTTCACCAGCATACTTAATACCGAGCAGGCTGCCAAACGCACACAGGAACATAATGTGAGTAAATATTTAAAACGCTCAGCGGATGTCAAGTTGTGCCATTGTCTCCTCCTCTGAGCTGTGGATGTGAACAACTTGTAGGTGTTGTGTAAAATGAAAGAAGCAAACAGGCGAGGAGATGAAAAGTTGCAGCAAAGAGGCTACGTAGCCGTTAGCAGGAGCTTTAGCAGCTGGTTTTTACTCACAATAAAAGCAAAAACAGCTCATAAACGTAGTAACTAAATAGACTATCAGGCATATTTTTATCAGGGCAAAAATAACTCCTCAAAGTTAAGGGAATGTAATAAACCAGTGTGAAGTGAATACAAAAAAGAACTGGGTGAGGGAAATCTGTCACACTGCACAGGAGGAAGGCTCACATCTCACCAAAGAACTCTGAAACTGGGGAGCTTAGTGATACACAGCGTGCACATTTAAAAACTATGAATTAGTGCTTAGTGAGCTCACTGACAGAAATGTCAGATTTGTTATTGCTGCATGGCGAGGCCAGATGTAGGGAAGGGGCAAGGGGGGGCATTGCCCCCCAAATTCTATGACTGCCCCCAAACACTGCATGCAGAAATAACACATTTCAAAAATATTTCAGTGAAAAATGGTCAGAGTGAGCGCTCTCTTCCGTTTGTCCTCATTCAAAGTAGCTACTGATGAATGACACAGGAAGAAAAACAAAAAAGCCCACAAAAAATAACAAAAACACACACAAAAACCACAACAAAGAACCAAAAAACACAACAAAGAACAAAAAAACACAAAAACCAACAAACCCCCCCCCCACAAAAATGAACAAAAACACACACAAAAACCACAACAAAGAACCAAAAAAAACAAACACAAAAAAACCACAAAAAGAACAACAAAAAAACACAACAAAGAACAAAAAAACACAAAAACCAACAAACCCCCCCCACACAAAAATGAACAAAAAACCCCAGAAAAACGAACAACAAAACACAAAAAAGAACAACAACAAAACACAAAAATGAACAACAACAAAACACAAAAATGAACAACAACAAAACACAAAAATGAACAACAAAAAAACACAAAAAAGAACAACAAAACACAAAAACAAAGAACAAAAAAACACAAAAACGAACAACAAAAAAACCCACAAAAACGAACAACAAAAAAAACACAAAAACGAACAACAAAAAAACACAAAAACCACCAAACAAAAAAAAAAACAACAACACAAAAACCAACCCCAAAAAACCCCCCAAAACCAACCAAAAAAACCACAAAACGAACAAAAAAAAAACAAACTCCAAAAACCAACAAACCCCCCCCCCAACACGAACAACAGAAAAACGCACAAAAACAGAACAACAGAAAAACGCACAAAAACGGAACAACAGAAAAACGCACAAAAACGGAACAACAGAAAAACGCACAAAAACGGGACAGCAGAAAAACGCACAAAAACAGGACAGCAGAAAAGCGCACAAAAACAGGACAGCAGAAAAGCGCACAAAAACGGGACAGCACAAAAACGCACAAAAACGGAACAACAGAAAAACGCACAAAATTGGAACAACAGAAAAACGCACAAAAACGGAACAACAGAAAAACGCACAAATAGGAACAGAAAAACGCACAAAAACGAACAACAGAAAAACGCACAAAAAGGAACAACAGAAAAACGCACAAAAAGGAACAACAGAAAAACGCACAAAAACGAACAACAGAAAAACGCACAAAAACGAACAACAGAAAAACGCACAAAAACGAACAACAGAAAAACGCACAAAAACGAACAGAAAAACGCACAAAAACGAACAACAGAAAAACGCACAAAAAGGAACAACAGAAAAACGCACAAAAACGAACAGAAAAACGCACAAAAACGGAACAACAGAAAATCACACAAAAGAACAAAAAAGAACAAAAAACCAAAAATGTTTGAGCTATAATAGCTACCATTTCACCATGGTGATGTTTTAGAAAAAAAAAATCCCTTTTAGAGTCTCATGGGCCGATGACTCATCACCAGTAACATCTTGGTCCATCTCTGACTTCTAGCACTTTAAAAACCTTCAAAATTCCACAAACAGTCGAGCGTTTTCCTGGTCAAGAACCCTGTGAGGCAGGACTTTGTTGAAATGCTGTGAACAGGTTTGTATCTGCTCTAAAACCTGATTTACTTCCTGTGTTTGAGCATCAGGAGATCACAGTGGAGTTCTCTGTGGCCGACGTGATGACGTTTTTCGATGTTCTGGTCTCTAAAGTCCATATATGTCAAACTAATGGGACATTTCTGGTCAAATCTGGATCAACTGATCCTCTTCATAGAGGCTTTAACAGCTTGGTGCCTGATAGCCGAGCTGATGAGCCATTAAAACCATTAGGCAGATGGTTTTAATGTTGTGGTTGGATCTTTGCATGCCTAATGTGGAAACACTTGGGATTAATATTCATTCATTTCCACACGGGGAATTTAAATTCATGTAATCATTAAAATCCATGTTCAGTCCAATCACAGCTGAAATGGAAACGTAGATCTAGTTTTACAGACTGGTTTTAGCTCAGAGCTCCGGATCAGGTCTGCTCTGACTCTTTCCGGCGCTCTGCTGCTGTAATCTCTTCGACATGTTAAACATCTAATAAAAAGCTGACCTTTTTAACAGGATCTGATTGCTTGACATTTGCATTGACAAATGTAGCCACACTGTTACGGGGCAAGATGGAGAGAAAATTGACTGTTAGGCGTTCGTGTGTGGAAACCGAGCAGTATCAAGGGTCGCCTCGACCGGTCAAATGTACCAGAAAAGACTTGATTCTGATTAATGTCAACCAGGAGGTGGAGATGAATCATGTTGGGGTTTCAAATCAAAAAGAAAAGTTAAAATAGTGAAAAACTGCTGGGTCATATAAAGGACTTTCTCCCTGACTGGCGTTAGCTTCATGTTCCAGAGCAACATCATCAGGCTGCAGAATACAACAAAACCAGATTATCGGCACCACAAAGTCCAGACTGAACCAATGGACTATAGTGTGTGGGAGTCCCTGATTCATGAAGTCAGTGTTGGTCAAACTGAAGTCAAACATCAAGAAGACCTGGCAGAAAATGACTCCGAGATACAGAATTCCACAGGATCAACCCTCTAAGAGGCATCTACACTAAATCCAGAACTGAAGTTTGTTAGACTTTCTTGTAAATTTGATCCCATGCAAAAATGGCTAAACATATGATGCTAATATTTTCAGGAATTGTTTAGAACACCTGAACGCAGCAGCAGGACAAATTTAATAAAATTACATCAAAGGGTTCCAGAACTATGAGACGTTAAATCACTTTAACTTTTTTCCACCTGATGAAAGAACTAAACCAAGAGAAAGGCCAACGCCGTTTAGATTTCATAAAATCTGTGTCGGTTAAAAACAACTTCTGCACATAATATTTTTACTAAACAGTGTTTAATAATATTCAAGGCTGAGCAGAAAAATTCATAGAGGAGAAACTGAATGCGAAATTTAAGGAAAGCTGAAAGAAAATGAACTTTACAGACATCCAGATTTCAAAAGAGTCACAAAAAACCAACGTCATCTGCATGGGATATAGCCCAGTGGACCACTCATTCAAGAGAAATCAGGTCAGATAAAATCAAAAACCAGTTTCACTAAAACTTCAACAAGATGGGGGGGGGGGGGGGG
>SSNR01000429.1:118992-132244 GCA_006937965.1 Callopanchax toddi | reverse complement strand
GGGGGGGGGGGGGGGGGGGGATATCAACCAAATATTTGCAGAAAATCTTTAGAACATCTATGCTGAAGCAACAACATTTTAATAAAAATTTATCTAAGGGTTTTGAACTATGTGATGCAAATTTAGACTCTTTTTAAGAAAAATAAATTTAGCATTTCCAGGAGAATATCATAACTAAACACAACGTTCAAAGATTGCACATTTTCAAATCACGTAATTCTCTGCAGCAACAGCAGCCTTTGGGCTCGTTTTAGTGAGAACGGTCTCTTTACGACTTCTGAAGCTGTATTCGTGTTTAGGGTGTTACTGAAAGGGACTGGATGCTTGTGGTGTTCCTCCCTAGGGGATTTTCAAAATCCCCCCAAAATCCATCCTGTTATGAGATTTCCAAACACAAGTGGAGCGGTTCGTGCCTGGCAAGAGGCCATCGTCCTCTGGGGCGAGGAGGAGGGGCATGTGTTGGTGCACGGAAGCAGCTGCTGCAGATGACCTTTGGGCCTGGATCAAAGAGGTGTGCTTCGTCTGCTGTTAATATCAAATGATGAACATTCAGCTCCTGTGCTGCCCTTTATGTTTGCTGCCAAACAGACTGAAGGAACTTGAATCCGATTGGTATTCACAGACGCTTGTATGGATGATTAGAGACCGCTGGGTGCTGGTGGACAGTAGAGGAGGACGAGCTGCCGAATAAGACGCACAATTAAAGTACTATCCTCAGTCTGCTGAATTAAAGCATGGTATAGTTAGTACATTATGGTCCAAATAAGTATAGCATTCCACAGCATAGTATAGTATAGTATATAGTATAGTATAGTATAGTTAGTACATTATGATCCAAATAAGTATAGCATTCCACAGCATAGTATAGTATAGTATATAGTATAGTATAGTATAGTATAGTTAGTACATTATAGTCTAATTGTGTTTGAACTGACTGGTGGGATTAGATCAGCTGTTAATGGTTACTGACTGTTAACCAGACGTTGTCTAATTATTTATTAACCAACATTGATCAGAAGCAGCATTAGCTGATTAACTGATTATTAACTAATACAACTTGGTATTTACTAAGTGTGGTGGAGCATTTATCATTATCACAGATAACCAGATGTTACATTATTGATCAGACTAATCCAATCGATCTCTTTATCAAACCGGACAGGACTTGGTCATTAGTTAATACTGACCCAGTTCCCGTTGAGCTCCAACCTGTTTCATGTTCTGACGAGCGTCCTGCCACATCAGCACTGAGGTTTTTTTAATCATGTCCACCTTCATTATGTCTCATTAGTCCCCGTGTCCTCCTCGTCCCGTGAAACGAGCTCCAGCTGTGCTCAGTGACACCTCATATTAAAGCCTTTGTTTGAACTTTTCACAGCCACACCTCGGCGCCGCGTCCTTCCTCCTGATCCGCACGAGGACGGGACCAAAGTCAGGAATTAAAAACCCGTCAGCACTTGGAACAAACACCAAAATAACTTTCAACCTGTTTAATCTGACGTGTGATGGATAGTCTGACATGTTTTAATGTATTATTAGTGATCACTTTGCTTTTGTTGGAAATATATAAACACAAGGCAAAACTTTTAGTTTTAATTTGTTTGGTCTCATGGCTGAGGAGTCCAGGAGTCAGAGCACTGACTCAGAGTACCTCTGGTTGGTGTGGAATAGAGGCTGAAGATGTAGATAATGTCAATGAAGAACTGTAGAAGAGGGGTCTCAGATAAATGAGAGCTTTCCTTTAGTTTCTCTGTTCCAGATTGGGAGGGGAGGGAGATCCAGGCATCCTGTGAGAGAGGAAGTGATGGTGGAGCGTAGGGAGGATGTGGAAAACCAGATGAGCTGAACACAGAGTTTGTTCTGAGGATAGATCAGACTGTTCATGAGGAGAAGTCCAGACAGCTTGAACTCTGACTATATTTTATAAATGCAGTATCTCAGATTTACACCTGAAAACAAATAACTTTGCAAAATGTTTAAAAACCTTTGCATCTCAGTTTCCTCAAGTTACTCTGCAAAGCCTTGTTTTTGTGTCGCAAGAATTTAGAAAACACCTAAAAGTGTGCACAACAAATGTCCTCAGAAAATGTTAGACACATTTGAGAAGACTTGGAGACATTTGAATAAAATTAGGATAAAATCCAAATAAATTGAGACTATTGTAGCTACTTAAATTGTGAGAAGAAAACGTACAAGAAATTAGCAGTTTTTGTCTCCAACATTTTGGCTTAAATTGGTGTTTGGGTCTATTTGAAGTGGTGTTATGGACCTCAACTGCAGGTGACATCACTTTAAGTGGGTGGAGTCTCTAGAAACAGGAAGTAGTCCTCTGCTCCCGAATAGTGACAAAAAACTCCTGCCTAAAAAAGTTATAAAGAGTCGTCTCTACTGTATATGATGCAGTTTACAGATATTCTGACATTTTAAAGCCTTTTACATCAACCTTGTCCCAACAAATATAAATAAGTTTAGAGTCATTAATGCAGAAGAACAGATGGAAAAATCTAAATTATTTTGCTTTAAATAAATGTCTCCCCAGAACATGAGGCTGCTTGTGTCCTTGTAGATTCTAAATAATAATTATTTATTATAAAATGACCTCTCCTTATGCTTGTATTTGTATATTTTTGTTAATGTGCATATCTACTTTTTCTTATTTCAGTCTGATGCAGTGAACTCCACACAGCTGACAAAATATCACACAGAAGTCTCACTGTCAAACAAGCAAAAGCTCTAATAGAATTTTCAGTTTTCAAATGTCATGAATTCTAATTTAAATCTTCACAGAAGCACAAAAGGCATCTTTAAGTCATTGTCAGTGAAGCATTAGACTCCAAAGGACTGGGACAACACTGCTTTAGCTGATTAAAACATGATGCAACACACAGCAAGGACGCGTCCCGCTTTACGCCCGAGGCGGCGCTGGGTTCAAACTCACATTCAGGATTTTAAATGCTGCTAAACGTGAAGACAAATAATGAAATAAAATGGGATGTTTCTGCTTCTGAAGCTGAGAAATGAAGATTTTGGTGAATGACAAAAATTTATTGTACCCCTAAAAATGCAATTTTTCAGAAAATAAAAAAATAAAAACTTTTTTTTTTTTTTTACAAAATATAAACCCTGAGCATCCATAACAGACACTTTATGACACTTTTCTTTGAAAATTCATCCATTAAACCACTGATAGACATTAAAGGAGACAAATGGAGCTCATTCATACTGTAAAAATATGAAAATAAAAACAAAAGTTCATTTTCTTCCATTAAAAAAGGTGGAAAAATAAAGCAGAAAATGTTCCATCTGCACTGAAAGTTTGGCCTCTTGCAGTGATGTGTTGACATCTGCTCAAATATCCTGGACTTTCACTGGTTTTTAAAGCAACCAGAGAAATTGAAACAGAACCGTTTGTTGGATCAGCCATGAGGACAGACATGTGTCTTTGGATCAGTCATGAGGACATATGTGTCTTTGGATCAGCCGTGAGGATATATGTGTCTTTGGATCAGCCATGAGGACAGACATGTGTCTTTGGATCAGCCGTGAGGGCAGACATGAATCTTTGGATCAGCCGTGAGTACAGACATGTGTCTCTGGATCAGCCGTGAGTACAGACATGTGTCTCTGGATCAGCCGTGTGGACAGACATGTGTCTCTGGATCAGCTGTGAGGACAGACATGAATCTTTGCATCAGCCGTGAGGACAGACATGAATCTTTGGATCAGCCGTGAGGACAGACATGAATCTTTGGATCAGCCTTGTGGACAGACATGTGTCTCTGGATCAGCCGTGAGGACAGACATGAATCTTTGGATCAGCCGTGAGGACAGACATGAATCTTTGGATCAGCCGTGTGGACAGACATGTGTCTCTGGATCAGCCGTGAGGACAGACATGAATCTTTGGATCAGCCATGAGGACAGACATGAATCTTTGGATCAGCCGTGAGGACAGACATGAATCTTTGGATCAGCCGTGAGAACAGACGTGTGTTTTTGGATCAGCCGTGTGGACAGACATGTGTCTCTGGATCAGCCGTGAGGACAGACATGAATCTTTGGATCAGCCATGAGGACAGACATGAATCTTTGGATCAGCCGTGAGGACAGACATGAATCTTTGGATCAGCCGTGAGAACAGACGTGTGTTTTTGGATCAGCCGTGTGGACAGACATGTGTCTCTGGATCAGCCGTGAGACAGACATGAATCTTTGGATCAGCTGTGAGGACAGACGTGTGTTTTTGGATCAGCCGTGTGGACAGACATGTGTCTCTGGATCAGCCGTGAGGACAGACATGAATCTTTGGATCAGCCATGAGGACAGACATGAATCTTTGGATCAGCCGTGAGGACAGACGTGTGTCTCTGCAGGTCAAACCTTCTATCAGTTATTTTTTATTTCACAGATCTTCAGCTGATAGGATCTGATGTCACTCTTTCAACGTTAAGCATTAATTTAAATTTTCCTCTTGCCGAGCTCCTCCTTATCGTCTCTGCTTTAGTATTAAAAATCCACTTAACGAGTTCTGAGTCCTTTAGTCTCTTTTCATTAGCAGATAGCTCTTGTGCTCCGCAGCTTTCATCACCTCACCGTTTGATTAGCATGAAGGCCTCGTCCCGGTCTTTACTCGTACTTCATCAGCAGACGTGATGTGTGTCGTTTCCCCACCGAGAGACATGGAGATAATGTGTAGGAATGTGACATGAATATATTTACAGACTGAACCAGATTCATGTCAGCTTTTTAATAAATTAGAAACCTGCTGAATGTTTTTAGGTAGAGACCAAAATGACCAGATGTTAAAGTGATGTTTGGGTCACTTTGAAGAGGTGATCTGTCAGTTATTTATCTACAGTACAAGAAGTCATCCATTGGGCCACATTTTCCTGGCCTTTATCCTGATGTATCTTCATTTGTATCCTGACTTCATATTCCAACAAGATGGAGCAACATGTCATCCAAGCAGCAGAACACCATAAAACCCCTGGAGGACGTGGTTCCTGCATTCATGAAAAAGGATGAGTGGAACCACAAAGTCTGGACTGCGATCCAGTGGACTATAGCATGTGGAAGCACCAGGTGAGAGAGTCTATAAAGGTCAAATGACTCAGAGATCCAGAGTTCAACTGGGTCAAACCATCTAAGAGCCGTCTGCCTAAAAAAAGCCTAAAGGTATAAAGCTGAAAATTTCAGAGAGAGTTTAAAACATCTCTTTTCTGAAACAATGCAATTTCCATAAATTTATAGTTTTTTTAAAATCTAGCTAATGTTGAAGTCCTCTTGTTTTCCTTCACCTGATAAAACAGCTAAACCAAATAAACAAAGCTGCCAACATCTATGAATAAACTCTGCATGTATTAAAAAGTTTTCCACACATCTTTATCAAACATGAAGCTTAGAAAAACTTTAAATTTTAAACATGTGACTCATTCCTGTCAGAAAAAGCTTTGACCTCCTCTCAACCTCCCTGAGTGGAAGCTTCATCAGCTTGTGAAGAATGACTTAACTGTTAGCTTTAGCTCCATGTGAGCAAAGGCTGCAGAGGTTTTCTTTTTCATTTTAAAGCTGCTAACTAGCTCAGGTTTTACACAGGAATGTTTCTGTTCAGAAGCAGATCAGGGAGCAGTTTTTCTGCCTTAAAGGTTCAAAGAAAACATCAGAAACATGAGCTGAGTTTATAGATTAACTAAAGCTGAAAGGATCAGGTGTTTTCTTAAATTTACCCACACAAAAACCAGAATAGTCTTGTTTTCTTTGCCGTCCTTATCAAATTCATACTGTATGATTGAAATCCTAATTCTACAGCCTCATTTGATTTTCCAGTTATGGGTGTAGATTTGTTATGGAAGGAAGTGACGTGTCCCCACCAATAAATACCCTCACCTGCAGCTTTGATCGCGGTGAGCTGATTATTGGACAGAAACCATCTGTCGGACACGTCGGAGGTGCATAGGATGAATTCCAACTGTAGTCTGACCTCAGATATCACCAGACTGATTAAAGGCAGAAGTAGCTGAGTAACTTTGATTTGAGTCATATTTTTGTCACATCTGACCCAGGTCATGTTGATATTTGTTCCTAAATGAGATCCATATCGGATGTTTTTGAAAGCGACTTCCAGCTGAACAGAGGCGTCACGTTTCATCAGACCTTTATGTGATGGATGAGTAACAGACATGACGTTATTGTGTGTGGGTAAGTCAGACTTGTAGATTTGTAAAGCACTAAGATCAATAAGGTACATAAATAAAGTATATTTGACTTGGACCTGCCTGTCAGAGACTTGAGACTTGACTGGAACCAACCCATAAGTAACTTGAGGTTTGACTTGGACTTGAACCTGAAGACTCAAGATCTGATTTGCCGTTGCTCCGCATAATGATATGAATTGGCACCTTGGAGACTTGGGACATAACTTGGACTTGTAGCAGACCTGGCATCAGCAGGAAAACAAGGAGGGTGTATGTGATCTATAATGAGCGGCGGCTGTTACTCTGATCCATGACATTATGCTAAATGGCTAAAGAATCATAGACTTTCCGATGCAAACATAAAAAACCTTCACACACGACTACACTGCAACATTCAGAGGTTGAGCTGAGTGTAGAAAAGTGGTTTGGACAAAGCTGTGGAGGCCCCAAGCATCAAAGCAAGTCTTAATGCAGCACAGACAACAGGCTAGCATCAGAACACCTGTACAGGTAGAGAGAAGCTACCCAATAGTCTGGTTTTCAGCACCATGGACAGCTCACCTACTTCAAAAACAACGGTGAACTTCGACTCGTTCGTCTCTGTTTTTGTTCAATCCAGGGATGGTTTCCCCTTCTCACAGTCTAAAAACACACAACAACACACAGGATGCTGAAGATTAAACTGTAACGAGCATACGGACGAGATGACGTTAAAAACGTAGAGGGCTTAAACCAATCAGGGGATGAGATTTGTTCAGATTGGAATTTGTGCATTTGTTACTTAAAATGTTTCTATTTCTCATTTTTTATAGATTAAAATGTTAGAAATAGAAGAAAATATTTCACTTGTTTAAAAAAACAAAAACTTGAGGGGGCGGTGTAGTTCACTAAGGGGGCGACGCCCCTTTATGCCTCCTGGTGGCGGGGGCCTGACTTGTAGAGACTTGAGGTTTGATTTGAGGTTTTACCTCAGAGACTTGACTTGGACAACCCTTTGAAAACTTAAGACTTGACTTGCTCTTCCATGACTTGGATTTTAGGGCCCAAGAACTGAACTCAGATTTAGAACTTTGTAATTATTTGTTCTGGAACCTTCAGCTGAAACACCTCAGAGTGTTTTAGAATGAGTTTCATGTTTAAATGATTCAGATTTCTAACCGGTTGCTGGTCGTTTTAGAGCTCAGAAGACTTGTTCATCACTGCGTTACCTGGAGTTTTAGACTCAGACATGAAGAGACAAATCGGGGTTACGTCCGTTCGGTTTCATCGACCCACGGAGAGCTCAGCCCTTCTCACCAGCGCTCGTCGTGATGAATGACAAAGCCGTTGTTTCAACTGGAGCAGGGTGAGCAACACGTGCCACAATTAATTTTCCTTGCAGCTCTCAAAGTGCTGACGGCGGCAGGCAGAAATGAAATGTGCCATCAAAGCCAACCTCAGCTTTCTTCCTGCCTGAAAATGAAAAAGCACCCGGATCAAACGTGCAAAAGCTTTAATGTCTATTAAAAACATTTACTTTTTACTGCCTAAAGTCTCTCTACATCTGATCATTTTGCCCTCGTTTAATTTTGACACTTGCAGTATATTATGGCTGCTCTGAGCACCGGCATCGAGAAGGAAAGACGTTCCATCAAGTTAATCACCCGGAGTCGCTCTTCATCTCCTCCTTCACCCACACCTCTTGTTAGGACTGACATTAGCCTCGTGTTACTCTCTCCCGACACGTCGTTTTGTCAAATGAGGAGACTTCCAGAACACGACACACACCAGATTAAAAATCCTCACTGACAGCAGCTCCGTGAAACATCACCATAGTCAGGCTCCCAGCACCGCAGGTAGCAGGAATTACATTTATCAGCTGTTTGGAAAATTAAAATCAACCTGAAATGTGTAAACAACTCAGCTCAGGTTAAATAAATGTAAAGTCAGTTATTTCAGTTGGAAGATTTACATTTCTTAAGCTCATAGTTCACCTGAAATACTTAAAACTTGCTTTGGATTTTTAATGTATTGGATATTTTTATCTTTTTTGCAGAAAATAGCTTCTTTAGTGCTTCTGACTGGACTTTCACAATCCTTCTGCCATGTGAGAGTGTCAGATAACCATTACAGGGAATGAATGGATGAATGAACCATAGTGACTCGCTGAAAACAGGTCCACCACCCAAAAGTGGGTCGCAACCCACCAGTTCTATACAGTGTTTCTATACCACGCCATCTGTCACATGGAGGAAAATCTGAACACACTTTTTAGTGGTTGATCTGCACGTGGGCTCATGTTTGCAGCCTCAGGATTCAGGAACACACACCTCTCTGTGTGTGAGCGGATGCAGGTTAGCTGCTGCTGGTTACTCAGCCAGCAAACTGTGGTCTTTTTGTTAAAAACAAACTAATTGCACTCTGCTGTGAGTCCTGAACAGTGAAACATGAATTCCTTGCAGCAGAACAAGGAGCCTGAAACGCTTGTTCCTGCAGCTAACAAGCTGGAGGTCAGCTCAGACACAAACCCCGACAAACGCTGAATCTGGAATCAGCTGGGGATGGAAATGAACGGGGGTTACTCTATGTGTGTGTGTGTATGTATAAAATGTGTTTGTATGATCTAATTCAGCTCATTATCACTTAAGAACAGGGGTGTGTGTGTGTGTGTCTGTGTCTTCCCCGAGGATAGCTTAAGTCATTATGCTCTAGTGTGGCTGTCGTTGGGTTGAGAGCGCGCACCAGCACGGCCATGTGTGATGAATGGGGTTTACCGGACCAGAAGACAGGGGCTGCAGCCGGTGACACGAGAGGGGGAGCATTTATTTATTTACAGTGACAGAAAAATCAATTAGCCCTCACGTCGTTTGTGTCTTTGTTGTTTCCGATGAACGCAAATGGAGCATAAAATCTGTGAGCAAACTTTTCCTTCCAAACAAACGCCACTGATGCTACTTGTCTGAACAGCAGGAGCCAAATGTGCATTAGCATATACTGTATGAGGCTATTGACCTACTTAAAGCTGCGAATGCATGGGATGCAATGCGCACAAATTACAGCATGTATCTCCAATCTTGCTGCCACATGAAGAGGTTAGCAGAGGCTAAGCTGCTTTAAAAACGATGCAAAGTTGAGGTGACTTTGAAAAAGTAATGATCTTCTTTACGACTGGCGGCTTTGAGGTGATTCTGAGTCACGAGGCTGCACTTCAGCAAAATCTGGTTTAGACGACTTTTTGTTTAATGGCTTCATTTCACTTCATAAGCTGCACAGAAGCTAATTGGTTTGTGTGCCAGGCTGCAATGACTGTAAATTTGGAATATCGGTCTATAAGCCTCCAAATGACAGAAAAACGTCCAACCGACTTGTTTTTCACATTGTGTAAGTTCAGACTTCTACAACAACTGAAATGTATTGCAGAAATGCATCATTTAAACTAAAAGATGAGCAGGGAATGAGTTGGCTGCGACGCTGCACGTATCATCACCATGGCAACCTGGACTCACAGCTGATGGACGTCCTGGGTAAACACACTTTGATGGAGTCAGTATAAACCTTTTAGCATTTTGTGAAGCTGTTGTCTTTCTGGGCTTTTGGTGACTAATGTGATCGATATTCACAATCAAATATCTCAAAACGTTCTCGAGGGTTCTCCTTGTTCTCAGGTCAAGTTCTCTTACAGAATTACTTGTTGCATGTGTCTGGAACTCGTCTCATTTTACATTTTGAGAGTTCTAGAGTAAATATAGGAGACACTGGAGGCATTTGAGACGTCTGACTGGAGACAGAGACAGAGGATCTGACATCCAAAATCATTAAAGTTCAGAGAAAAATGTGCAAAATAAATCAAAACACTTTGCAGCTGTATTCCAACAAGAACAGATGTCTGATATTTGCACAGATTTATTTTCGGTTTTGACATCGTACTGGTTTAGTGTAAATCCTATAAAGGACTTCCGTTTTTCAAAACATTATCCAGATATTTCCAGTTCTGCTTTATTAGAACGTTAGATTATTTATATAGTTGAAGTTCTGTGAAGCAGGACTGACAGATTAATTAGTTTAATTTGTTTTTAAAAGGCATTTTTAATGTTTTTCCTGCATCTGACTTCCTTTTAGTCTCGTATTTATGCAACTTTAAAAAGCCTCACAGTTTATGAACTGTCATCCAACATATATTGATTTATTGATTCATTAATCAGGACACACATTCCTCTGATTTTTATTGTTCTGTAAATTTCCCACCTCAGGCCTGAGGACAACAAAACAGTGTTTCTATTGGTCACCATCAGGGCCGGATCTATCAGCCCCACTAAGGGGGGCAGGTAGAATATCAGGGGGGCAGTCTGGACATGCTAAGAATGTTTTGGTCATCACATCCCCCCAATCCCTTAAATGCATCAAAAACTATGACATCATCATATCAGTTCCTCTATCCATAGATTTATGTTCATATCTGATCCCTACCCTCTGCATTTACCCGGGCTTGGGACGGAACAAGTAGGACACTGGCTGATGCCCTGTTGAGGCTGACCTCATCTGGTAAGGGTTGGTTTTGGGTTTTTTGTTCTTTTTTGTGTTTTTTTTTTTTTTTTGTTCTTTGTGTTTCTTTGTTTTGTTTTTTGTTCTTTTTTGTTTGTTTTTTTTGTTGTTCTTTCTGTTTCATTCATCAGTAGCTACTTTGAATGAGGACAAACGGAAGAGAGCGCTCACTCTGACCATTTTTTTTAACTGAAATATTTTTGAAATTTGTTATTTCTGCATGCAGTCACGTTTGGCGAGGGGCATTCATGGAATTTGGGGAGGCAATGCCCCCCCCTTGCCCATGCCTACATCCGGCCTTGGTCACCATCAACACCAGGAGCCACTCTAGAGACTGAAACCTGTTCCTAAGTGAACTCTGACCTCTGTGCAATTTGGTTGGTAAACTTTGCAACAACAAGCTTTAGCAAATCTTTAACAATAACTGAAATAAAAATCTGTTCCAACCAGGAAACCTCCAGAACAAATGGCTCATTAGATTGACAAGTGTCTCTCTAAGAGTAGGATTCTGGAGTAACAGCTTGTAATAACTGCTGAGGATGTTATTTTTAAAGGCGTCTTCTTGGGATCCTGATCATGTGGTGTTGTGAGCAATTATTTAGTGATAATTAGGTCAGGAGGAGGCAGCAGCGTGCTGGGAGGGGAATCACAGACCTCTGAAGTCCCACTGGGAGGAAACTTTCACCTCTCCATTCATTACTGGGAGCACTGCCGAAAACCATCAAAGAAATAAAGACTGAGCTCATCACGTGTCCTGATTCTGACTTAGCAACATGACGAGTGTTTAAACTGGAAAATCTGTCCATCCATCAAGTTCCTCAGCAGAAACTGTTCTTGTTTAAAACAGCAGAAAATGACAGCTCTCACAGGATGCTGGGAAACATGATCAGTGTTCAGAATCATGGAGGGAAAGAACTGATGGAGAAAATCCAGGAAAAACTCATTAAATCACCCTCAGGTCTAGAGGATTCAAGCTAACAGCTAAGGATAGTACCACTATATACCTCAGTACCACGTACATACCACAGTACCACGTATATACCTCAGTACCACGTATATACCTCAGTACCACGTATATACCTCAGTACCACTATATACCTCAGTACCACGTATATACCACAGTACCACGTATATACCTCAGAACCACGTATATACCTCAGTACCACGTATATACCACAGTACCACGTATATACCTCAGAACCACGTATATACCTCAGTACCACGTATATACCTCAGTACCACGTATATACCACAGAACCACGTATATACCTCAGTACCACTATATACCTCAGTACCACGTATATACCTCAGTACCACGTATATACCTCAGTACCACGTATATACCTCAGTACCACTATATACCTCAGTACCACGTATATACCACAGTACCACGTATATACCTCAGAACCATGTATATACCTCAGTACCACGTATATACCTCAGTACCGCGTATATACCTCAGTACCACTTATATACCTCAGTACCACGTATATACCACAGAAACACGTATATACTTAAGCACCACGTGTATACCACAGTACACCGACAAGAGTCCATGGATCCGCCGTCTGTTNTCAGCCGTGAGTACAGACATGTGTCTCTGGATCAGCCGTGTGGACAGACATGTGTCTCTGGATCAGCTGTGAGGACAGACATGAATCTTTGCATCAGCCGTGAGGACAGACATGAATCTTTGGATCAGCCGTGAGGACAGACATGAATCTTTGGATCAGCCTTGTGGACAGACATGTGTCTCTGGATCAGCCGTGAGGACAGACATGAATCTTTGGATCAGCCGTGAGGACAGACATGAATCTTTGGATCAGCCGTGTGGACAGACATGTGTCTCTGGATCAGCTGTGAGGACAGACATGAATCTTTGGATCAGCTGTGAGGACAGACATATGTCTCTGGATCAGCCGTGTGGACAGACATATGTCTCTGGATCAGCCGTGTGGACAGACATGTGTCTCTGGATCAGCTGTGAGGACAGACATGAATCTTTGGATCAGCCGTGAGTACAGACATGTGTCTCTGGATCAGCCGTGAGTACAGACATGTGTTTTTGGATTAGCCGTGTGGACAGACATGTGTCTCTGGATCAGCCGTGAGGACAGACATGAATCTTTGGATCAGCCGTGAGGACAGACATGAATCTTTGGATCAGCCGTGAGGACAGACGTGTGTTTTTGGATCAGCCGTGTGGACAGACATGTGTCTCTGGATCAGCCGTGAGGACAGACATGAATCTTTGGATCAGCTGTGAGGACAGACGTGTGTTTTTGGATCAGCCGTGTGGACAGACATGTGTCTCTGGATCAGCCGTGAGGACAGACATGAATCTTTGGATCAGCCATGAGGACAGACATGAATCTTTGGATCAGCCGTGAGGACAGACATGAATCTTTGGATCAGCCGTGAGAACAGACGTGTGTTTTTGGATCAGCCGTGTGGACAGACATGTGTCTCTGGATCAGCCGTGAGACAGACATGAATCTTTGGATCAGCTGTGAGGACAGACGTGTGTTTTTGGATCA
>SSNR01000429.1:70659-94170 GCA_006937965.1 Callopanchax toddi | reverse complement strand
CCCCCCCCCCCCCCCCCCGTCCCCCCCAAACTAACATCCATGGATGGATGCATCATTCGTTATGTGAACGTAATTAGTTTTCTTTGCTTCCTGCCCTGTTTTCAGTCATGGATTCTCTATGGTTTATTTTTTGTGTTTGTGTTGTGAATATTAATTTTGCACTTGAAGATTAGAACTATAAATGTAAAATACACAAACGTGGTAGTGGTGCAACAGCAGGATGTGACTAGATGGTAAATTTAGAGACACATCAATGGTTTTTTTCTGTTTTCTCCTGATGAATCTTGTCTTTTTGGGGTATTTTTGGTTCCAAGTCGCTCCACTGAAATAAACCATTCATGCCCAACTCAATTATCCAATAAATCATCAAGTTAGAGCCACTTTTTCTCTTTGTTTACTGAGCAGCCTTTCAGCCTCAGTGGTTATATTATATTATAATGCACGACTAAATGCCTTTAATTTCATTTCCCTCTCGGCTGGGTAATGATGTCGTTTCCAGCAATGTAGATGAACACCATATATGACAGTTAACGTCAACAGTTGTCACCGGTAGATGCTTATGGAGCTGTCAGAGAGCTACTGTTCAGTAAAGGAGTAAATAGCATTAGGAACAGATGGATGGTGCATCAGAGAACACACTCAGATCTGTGGTTTTTAGGGATTTAATACCATATTGTCTCTACCAGCTACAGTGTTGTGTCCTTACAACAGGACGCCTGTAAAATCAAGACTTACTGCCTTTCTTACTAATATTGATTCCTATTCTAATTAAGTCCTGCTTTAATGATGCTCTGTTGAAGTTAATTTTGTTGACTAATTAACTCAAAGGTGGCGGAACATCAGGAACTTCTTTAAACAGTCCTCAAAAAACAGTCTGAGCTGTGGCATCGACCATCGATCGGCTCTTTATAACCAATGTTTGTAAATGTCTGATGACATAGAAGTCTTACATAGATGCAAAAGGAGCCATTTATCAAAGTTTACTTTGCAGGTATCATTTATTTGCGCTCCAACCACCTGGCTTTTATCACAGTTCTTCTTCATGGTTTTTGTGGCAACAACAATCAGTTTAATAGCAAACAGTTTCCCATAAAACCGATTGTTTTGTTGCCAAAAGGCTTTTTAATTAGTGAACCTGCTGAATTTACTAAAAACCATGAGTAACTGATACATCATGACCTCATTTTCTGTTTATTTTTAACCCTGTAAGACCCAACCCATGAAAAAATACCGGGAAAATTCTGAGTTTTTGGAACTGGGATGTTTATTAGCCCTTATAATAAAATCCACAAACATTTTTTATACATCATGTTGTTTATGAGATATTTTTTGTATCGCATGTGATACATCGGATATGTCTGGCAAATTTTTGCTAAGAACAATGTTAATTTTAGACAAAAAAACCTGTTTGTCTATAAACTTTTGAAATTTTAGAACATGTTTTAAAGATTTAGCTCTTTTTTTTGTTTTCATATAAGACTTTTTACAGCCTTGCATGAACTTCCATCCGTGTTCTGAAGAGTCCATTCTTCATTTTCATCCCCATCATCTCCTTCCAGCTGCTCTATGTCACTCGTATTACCATCCATTATCATGAAGATATTTTCAATGTTCACTCTTCTTCCTCTAGTCTTTTTGACATCTAAAAATAGACAAAAATAGCATAAAAAGTTGTATTTCAGAGAAAGTGTTATTGGGGAAATACTCAAAATTTATTTAAACATGGCATTTCAGTGATTAATTAGATTAATTAAGTCATCAAAATAACATCCATTTGTATTTTAATTAGCATTATGCATTAAATGACAAAAGAAAATTGGGGGGAAAGCACATCTTATACCCGCTGTATCAAATTTGATAGACATTTTAACACGGTTTAAATGTAATGAAAAGAACGAGTTACTTAATAAAAATGCATTCCTTTAATGGAGAACATACATATTTTAAAAAATGACTTGGATTTTTTATGTTATTCTTACCATAACTTCTCCAAAAATAGCAATGATTTTCCTGAAAACAGCATCATTTACTGGGAGACGCCATTTTGGAAAGGACCACCACTAAACTTCTGCTGCCTGTAGTGGCATGATAATCCACCAGGGGGCAGAATACATGGATCAGATCATATACAATAGGGTTTTAAGGCTAGTACTAATAATGGTGATTTAATAGAGGTCTCAGAAACTCATTTATCAAATATGATGGCATTATAGGGTTCAGGGGTATTTGAGTCACGTAGAGCAGGAGGAGTTCCTAGAAGCAGTTTAAGGTGTTTATATTTGGTTGTTGTTTGGTTGAAACAGCACAGACTAAACAAATCGTCTCATGCTACAATGGTTTACAGAAAATACCATCTTAATGCACCAGAATGACTTTTTTGAGCCTGAGTTGTTTTAAATACCCATAAATGAGCTGCTAGTTTGTTACGGATCTGCACCAGATCTGAGCACAACTTCCTGTTTATAATAATAATAATAATAATAATAATAGTCTTTATTTATAAAGCGCCTTTCATACAAAAAAAACTGTAACTCAAGGTGCTTAACAAGTTAAAATGACCCCACATAAACCACATTCCCATCCCTCCCCCATAAAAAGCACACATATGCACACACACACACACACACACACACACACACGCACGCACACACGCACAACCACAAAGGACACTGGGCTGAGTACAGATGAGCAGGTTCTAAGGAAACGCCATCAGAGGAGCCCTCTGCACCAGCAGCAGCAGGTCAACCGCAGCAGCCAACGCACCGACACGGGGCGACCAGAGGGGGCAGGGCTTTGACCCCACCTCCACCTGGAACCACCTGGAGAACCAGAGGAGGCAGGGCTGAGACCCCACCTCCACCTGGAACCACCTGGAGAACCAGAGGAGGCGGGGCTGAGACCCCACCTCCACCTGAAACCGCCTGGAGAACCAGAGGAGGCGGGGCTGAGACCCCACCTCCACCTGGAACCACCTGGAGAACCAGGCAGCCACAGCTGACCACCGCTCCAGAGGCAGAGGGCTCCCTCAGAGGAAACACTGGAAGGAAGATTAAAATAACAAGTTAAAATATAAAATAACATCAGATAAATATAAGAATAAACAATAAAACAGTGATAAAACTAACTAAATACCTAAAATCTATTAGACTAAAATCAGCTAAAGGTTAGACTAAAAGCAGTTAAACAGACTAAAAGTAATTAAACACAATAAGTTAAAATTACACTAAAAACAGTTAAACAGGTTAAATAAATAAGAAGTCAAAAGGTGAACTAAAAGCATTTAAACAGATTATAATAAATAATACTCAGTTAAAAGCTAGCTTAAACAGGTGGGTCTGGAGCCTTTAAACACATGAACGTTCTCTGCAGCCCTGAGGTTCTCCGGCAGCCTGTTCCAGAGCTGAGGGCCATAATAATAAAAAGACGCCTCACCGTGAGTATGCGTTCTAACTTTAGGGATGACAAGCAGACGGCTGCCAGAGGAGCGCAGAGACCGCAGAGGTTCATACGGTAAAAGCAATTCTGAGAGATAAGAAGGCCCAAGACCATTAAGACACTTAAAAACCATTAAAAGAACCTTAAACTGGATCCTAAACACACAGGGAACCAGTGCAAAGACTTCAAGATGGTGTAATGTGCTCCCGCCTCCTGGTCTTTGTCAGGACACGTGCTGCTGAATTTTGCAAGAGTTGTAAACCTGAGATTCTCTTTTTGGGAAGACCAGAAAGCAGGGCGTTACAGTAGTCCATTCTACTGGTGATAAAAGCATCAGTGTCTCTGTGTTGGCCCCAGAGAGAACGGGGCGGACTCTGGCGATGTTCTTTAGGTGATAAAAACCTATCTTAGTCATGTTTTTAATGTGAGGGATAAAAGTCAGCTCAGAGTCAAAAATCACACCCAGGTTCTTCACTTGTACAGAAGGATTCAGAGACAGTGATTGTAGTTTTGGTCAAAGTTTCTCTCTCTGAGCCTCAGGACCAATGACTAAAACCTCAGTTTTGTCCCGGTTGAGCTGGAGAAAGTTTTCTGCCATCCAGGACTTGATGTCTGAAATACAGTTAAAAAGTACTTCCACTGGCCGTGTGTCATCAGGAGACACAGAGATGTACAGCTGTGTGTCGTCAACATAACTGTGAAAATGAACTCCGTGTCTTCTGATGACGCTGCCCAGAGGGAGCATATAGAGGTTAAAAAGCACTGGGCCTAAAACTGAACCCTGGGGCACACCACATGTGATCCTGTGGACCTTAGAGGAGCAGGTATCTAGACTCACCATAAAGGTCCTGTCTGTGAGGTAGGATGTGAACCGTTAGTGGACAGCACCAGAGAGGCCGGTCTGTTTTAAACGGGTTAACAGAATGGTGTGGTCCACTGTGTCAAAGGTCCAGTAGGACCAGCACCGTCAGCTTCTGTGAATCATCATTTAATCTATTTCTAGAGATTCTAGTTTCTAGAGACTCCGCCCACTTTGACTGATGTCACCAGTGTACTGTAGATAAATAACTGACTTCCCTTTGATGAAATCCTCTTTGGCAGCTCCCATAAATCAGATCTGAAACCATCACTTTAGTCTGATTTGTTTACTCGTCTCCTTTTGGACTTCAGTCCCTCGTTGGAGAGGACGTCAACTTCATCAGATCTCACGTTCATAAATAACTTATTAAAACTAAGAAGGCTGTGGTTTGACGGAGCAGCGAGGAAGGCTGCAGTCAGATAAATCACTTTCCTGATGTTCTGCTGAGACTCTATATTAGAGGTTTCATGTGGGAGACAGACGAGCTTAAATTCAGGCCTTCAGGCAGCTTTAAGGCTGCTTTGTCCCACAGCGTGCCACTTTATGAGACTATAATCAAACTCCTGCTCCATAATAGAGCCTCATGCTGCGTAGCCTCCAGTTTCCAAAAGCAAACCTATGAAGAATAATGGCTCTAGGATTTTTATATTTAGGGGCGCTCTGATTTGGTGAAAAGTTAAAGAAATTAATTCAAGTCGATGCATCTTAAGGGACAAAAATGAAACTTTAAAATTACAAATAAGAGAAATAATGTATTTATTAATTATGTTTGAGTAAGTCCAAAGAAAATATTCTCATTGATTCATCCTTAAAAATCTACTAGAGGTGTGAGAACATATCAATACACTGAAATATTGCGATTTTGTGTCACAATATTAAATCAATTTGTTTGTGTTGCATTTAAAACTCTGACCACTAGTTGGCAGCAGTCGTTACATCACAAAACAACAAAATCCCACGACATCACTGGTTTCTTCTATTCTTTATTCAGCTCACATATAAAAAGCAAGTATTTTTTATTATTTCTGACCTGAAACTTTGATCCCTCCCTTCTGGTTCAGTGAGTTGATGTCGAGCATGTTGAGTGTTTTTATGCTACATTAAGTTCCCTACAAAAGGATCACAATTTCTCATCTTGTTTATAGTATCTCAGTATATTTCATTATATTATATCATCATCCCTGTATTGTTACACATATTGTCAGTTACACTCCCTTACATCTACAGATTTTACACAGAAACGCTTCAAAATGGATAAAAAGTAGGGATGCTCGATATTGGCTTTTTTACCGATATCCGATATTGTCTAACTCTTAATTTTCGATACCATTATAAGTGTGGTAGCCCTCATTAAAAAAGACTAACAATGCAAGGTGTGCCAAATAAATAAAAATATCTCAAAAACTAAACATCAGATTTGTTATATTTTGACATTTTGGGAGAGAGGAGAAGTAGCCGAACAGTTTGATGTGTAACATGTGCACGGTGTGTAAAGGTCATGTGTGTCATCATTACATAAACCGATACCGATATTTACCAATATTGCATGCTAATGCCAATACCGGCCGATATTATTGGTAGATTGATACTGATACCCATTCCTAATGAAAAGGTTTGTTTATGCGGTGGTGTTGAGGCCGGATGTAGGCATGGGCAAGGGGGGGCATTGCCCCCCCAAATTCCATGACTGCCCCCCCAAATGTGATTGCATGCAGAAATAACAAATTTCAAAAATATTTCAGTGAAAAATGGTCAGAGTGAGCGCTCTCTTCCGTTTGTCCTCATTCAAAGTAGCTACTGATGAATGACACAGAAAGAAAAACAAAAAACACAAAGAGAATAAAAAACAAAACAAAAAACACAAAAAAACCCACAAAAAAGACCAAAACAAACCAAAAAAACACAAATAACAAAAAAACAACCACAAAAAAGAACAAAAAACACAAAAAGAAAAACAAAAAGAACAAAAAACCACAAAAAAGTCTCATGTAAAATTATAGAGATTCAAAATTAGGTAATAATGCTTTAAAATGCATCAGTGAAGCTTTTTGACAATTAGCTGCTGTCACTGATCTGCAGCAGCATCTCTACTGATAGCCATGAGTAGTGCTAGTCAGAGGATTACTTCCTGTTTCTAGAAACTCCACCCACTTTTTGTGACATCATCAGTGAGTGTGGTCCTTACTGTAGATAAATAACGCCACTTCAGAACAATGAAACACCCCTTTAAGAAGATTTTTCAGCTTTTCTTCACGTCTCACATTAGCAAAGATTAAAAGAGAAACTAAATTCTATGATTCTTGAAAAGGAGCCAAGGGGTGCATACATTCACTCCGAGGGCCACAAATGGCCCTCAGGCCACCAGTTTAATAAATGGTGACGTTTATCTCAGATCGTCACCTTTAAATCCGTTAATCTGCAGCCATAAGTGCGTCTCTGTAGGTCGTCTGGTTCACGTCGAGGCTCCATCCTGTAAAGCCTGCCACTGGATTCAGAAACACAACAGTTTAAATTAATTAAAGGTATAACTTTCCTCCCCGGTGCCTCGCGCTGCCAGGAGCATCAGCACACTCTCACTGTCAAAACGTATAAATAATTTCAGGTTTAAGGCCAGAGAAAGGTCTGGAGAAATGAATTCATGTTCAAAACGTCTTTCCAGAACTTGGAGAGGCTCTGAAAGTGTGTGAAGCAGCAGCGCCTTAAAAGCTAACCCTCATGTTTTTTAGAGGAAGGCGGGGTCCCTCAGACAGAGAACACTTAGGGACTCATAACTCTAACGGGTTTCTCTGTGTCATTTAAAGTTTAAAGGAGTTAGAAAATTAAAGAGAAGTAATCAATACTTAATAAAGCAGAATAACTGAAATTATAGGCAGCTTTAAACAAAACAGACGAGAGGAACAGCTCTCAGACGCAATACGTCTCCTTTACATCTTCGGTCAACGTGGTGATATAGTTTTAGGAGAAATTCCAATTACCAACCCAACCCAAACAGAACCCCCTCAAAGTAATGACTGGACGATGAGTTAATGAGCAGGAAAGGATATTGAGTTGGAGTCTGGAAGCTTTTCAGATACTAAATTATGGAGTAAAAACCCACAGCCATAATAAACAGGAAGTTATCCAATCGTTTATTAGAGGTTTGGAGACCGACACTCATCAGATTGTTGTTTAGCTCTCAGGTTATTTCACTTTTAGCTTCACGACAATCAGGGCCGGATCTAGCCAGCCCCACTAAGGGGGGCAGGTAGAATATCAGGGGGGGCCAGTCTGGACATGCTAAGAATGTTTTGGACATCACACCCCCCCAATCCATCAAAAACTACACCATCATCCTATCAGTTCCTCTATCCATAGATTTATGTTCATATTTGATGTCTTGAATTTGCGTAGCGCTTTTCGACGTCAGTGGACTACAAAGCGCTTCACATCAGTCAGTCATTCACATGCTGATGGAGCTACAGAGGCGAGTCGCCCAGACAGGCGCCACCAGCCCTCTGACCACCACCACCAGTAGGCAATGAGGGTAAAGTGTCTTGCCCATGGACACAATGACAAAGTAACCCAGACGGAGCGGGGATTTGATCCTGCAACCCTCCGGTTTCAAGACCCAACACCCTACCATTGAGCTACTCCCTCTGATCCCTACCCTCTGCATTTACCCGGGCTTGGGACCGGAACCAGTAGGACACTGGCTGATGTCCTGTTGAGGCTGACCTCATCTGGTTAGGTTTGGTTTTTGGGGGGGTTTTTGTTTGTTCTATTTTGTTCTTTTTTGTGTTTTTAGTTCTTTCTTGTGTGTTTTTTGTGTGTGTTTTTTATTCTTTTTTGTTGTTGTATTTTTTGTTATTTGTTTTTTGTTCTTTTTGTTATTTTTTGTGTTTTTTGTTGTTTTGTTTTTTGGTGGTTTTTTTGTGGTTTTTGTCTTTTGTGGTTTTTTTGTTTTGTTTTTTAGTTCTTTTTGTGTTTTTGTTATTTTGTGGTTTTTGTTCTTTTTTGTGTTTTTTAGTATGTTTTGTGTTTTTTGTTCTTGTTTTTTTGTTCTTTTTTGTGTTTTTTGGTTTTGTTTTTTGTTCTTTTTTGTGTTTGTTGTTTCTCTTTCTTTCTGTGTCATTCATCAGTAGCTACTTTGAATGAGGACAAACGGAAGAGAGCGCTCACTCTGACCATTTTTCACTGAAATATTTTTGAAATTTGTTATTTCTGCATGCAATCACGTTTGGGGGGGCAGTCATGGAATTTGGGGGGGGCAATGCCCCCCCTTGCCCATGCCTACATCCGGCCTCGACGACAATCCATGTTTTCACCTCAGAACCTGCTGAGGACAGACGAGCTGAAAACACTGACATCATAGATATGAGCTGAGAGATCTGTTGTATCGTGTTCATCATGGTGGACCCTCCAACGAAACAAAGGAAACCTTTATCTGATGGTTGAAAACACGGTAGCACAGCGGGGGGGGGGGGGGGCAACAGTTCGTTTATACAGCAGTGATTTAAAACGAACACTAGGGGGAGCTAAAAACAAGACAAAACTGTCAAGCGTGTCTTTAAAAATCTTAAAAACAATAAAATAAAAGGATCTGAATTTAAAAGTTTCAATCAGAAAGTCTTCAAATGCTTTGTAAACGTTAATACGACATAAAAACAACAATACAATAATAAACAATACAACTTTAGAACAAGAGTACAACAAATTCAAAAATACAATGTTTAAACACAAACAACGTAAGACAACAACACAACTTAAAACTAGACTACAATGTAAAATCAGCAAACTAAAAACAACAATGTAAAAACAACTGAACAACCTTAAATACAACATTAAAAAGATGCAACGTAAAAACAAGAATACAACGTAGAAACTACCAAAGTGGATTTCACAGACTGGATCCAGGGATTCCCTTCAGTTCTAGATCTGGTCTTTGGACCTGGTTGTTGTTTAGGTCTAAATGTCTCGTACTGACAGCATTTTACCAAGTCATGAACTACAGCGCTCTTTACATTACAGTCATTCACACGCTGGTGGTGTTCTATCAGTTATTTATCTACAGTAAAAACCACACCCACCAATAACGTCACTGAAAACAGGCGGGGTCTCTAGATACAGGAAGTCGTGTGAAGCAGAACTGGCCTCATATTTACTCGCACTTCCACCCTTGCGCCCCTCAGTTGCGCGTTCCCGCAGAGGTGCGCGAGTGCTCAGGGTGACCTTGTCCCCGCCCCCTTTTCCACCCTCGCTACGCACTTCGCCGAAGTCCGCATGGGTGCGCACTTCAGCGAAGGGAATTACCCATAATTCCAAGTGCACTTCATTGAAGACCGTAGGGTGGAAGTGTGAGTATTGGGACTGGGCGTCAGACTAAAACCCCGTCAGGCCATCAGCACCAAGCTAACGTAGCATCTGATAGCTCATAATGCGTTCTCTAGAACTCTAAATGTTTTCTTGAAGTTTCATCTTTAATTCTAACTCTTCCTCCTTGTTTCTTGTCTTTATTGCTTCTGAATGGTCCTGAACTAAGGACTCAGTTGGAGCAACAGGGCCTCTATGGCTGGTAAATGTTGATGTTTAGATTCGGAGGAAGGGTTTATTCCATTTAAACGACGAAACAGTAACATTTTATTGTGGATTTATGATCTAATTTGCTGTAAATCCACTCTGGAGGTGAACATTAGCAGCTGTGTGTGAGTTTCTGCAGTCAGATCAACTTTTCTGTCCTGAAAGTTGCGTCTTAAGAGAATCCTGTCAACCGGACATGGAAGTGTTTCTCAGAGAGAGATAAGCAGACGCCTTCAGCAGCTCAAGGTGGATTTAGCATCCACCACAGAAGCCTGTCGTTCACAGACAGCTGCAGCGTGGATGATAGAGCCCGTCCATATGCTTATTTACATCCCGCCCGCACCTCTGTGGGCTCTGCTCGTCCACGTGGACGCCAAACACCACTGGAGTGAGCTGAAGTGCTAACGCTGCTCCCCGTCTCGCAGCCTGGTGGTTCTCAAGGATGTTTCCCATCTCTGCTCTGAAAACACGGCCAGCAGCCACAAGTGATGTCTGCAAATGAATAATAAAGCGAGTAAGGACTCCACAGAGAATGAGCAAGGACGATTTCGCTTGAGCTGAATTTGGATTTCTTGACAGGGTGTGACTCTTGCATTTGCATAAAACCCTGAAGGGTCGTTTTCTCAGCTCCCACAAGCTGCCGGGTCTTTTTTCTGTTTGTTCTTTTGTTTTTGCCTCATTTTCCATCAGTTTATCGTCCGCTTCATTAATTTATTTGTTCCCTCTTCTCCTTTCCTAGCAGAGTTGTTTTCTGCTACATTTATTAAAAACCCTTAAAATCTGTTCTTGCAGGCATAAGTTTGATTTTCTGGGTGAACAAGTCACCGGATTCTTGACTTCTCACTAATAGTCAAACACTCGGATCAGAATCTGTTAGAATTAGAAACTTTTTCAGCTAAAATCTGTGTGTTACTGCATGTTTCTAGAGGAACGTATCAACACCTGAACACTGTGACTATGGAATATAACAGAAAAACTGACTAGATTCAGATTTGCCCCTTAATGACTTGAGATTTGACTTGGACTTGTCTAATAGAAATTTGAGATTTGGCTCTGATTTTTTCCCCTCAAAGACTTGAGACTTGACTCAGACTTGTCCAATGAAGACAGAAAATAATTCTGGCACCGCAACGGCGAGCAGTTCGAGGTTGGATCTGCCGGTACCAGGGTCTTGTCAACAGGATGGACCAGTCTCCTCTTCTACGGACCTGGACTCTGCTCCTGAACAGTCCAGACCAAGTCGGAGTCGCTACACTGACCCCAAGATCCCTCCATATCAAACTGGGGAGGACATTGAGAACTATTTGATGCGTTTTGAGCGCATAGCTAAAACCTGGAACTGGCCGCGAAGTGAGTGGGCCTGCAGACTCGTACCCCTGCTTTCAGGTAAAGCGTTGGAAGCTTACACAGCGATGGATGAGGAGAAGGCACATCGTTATGCTGACCTGAAAGATGCCCTGCTAACCAAGTTTGACATCTCATCGGAGACGTACCGGCAGCAGTTCAGATCCACGTTCGTTCCACAGGGTGAGAACCCCACCGAGACCTACCACCGCCTGAAGAACCTCTACAGACGCTGGATCAGACCGGACCAACACTCCAAGGAGGAGATTGGGGAGGCTGTCGTGTTGGAGCAGCTGTTACGTGTGCTACCGAGTGAAGTGAGGACGTGGGTGAAGGAGCGTGAGCCTACGGATGGTTTGGAGGCCGCCAAGCTAGCTGCCCAGTACTTCAACGCTCGCAGAGGAGGACTACCTACACGCGCACCTAGTGCAGCTCAGCGACCTATCTGCCCACCGATCCAGCCCAGAAGGGACAACAGTCAGGACCTGCCAGGTACCAATAACACCTCTCAACGCCAACGCCAATCTGGTAAGGACTTTGTGTGTTTTTACTGTCGACAAACAGGCCATAAGGCTTCGTTGTGTCCTTTACGTAAGACTAAGGTTTCTGGGGCTTGCTACCCACCCCGATCTGACTCTGAATGTACTGTGAAGGGCAGAAGAGTCCAGAGACATAAGACTGTGCGGGTCAATGGTCAGCTCATGACTGCTCTGTTGGACACTGGTAGTGTTATGTGTTTGATTAAACGTGATTTGGTTTCCGTGGGACAGATGGACTACGCTAAACCTATGAACATTCTGTGTGTACATGGGGATAGGCACCCTTACCCCAGGGCTGAGTTAACAGTGGTTATTGATGATCAGCCGTATTTACTGTCTTTTGGGGTGGTAGAAAACTTACCTGTAGACATGATTCTGGGGTGGGATTTACCTGTACTCATGGATCTGTTAACTGAAAAAGAAGAACCTAGTGGTACTGAGTGGGTGGATGTGAACATGAATGTTTCTGGTCCAGTTGTTACTCGATCCCAGGCAAAGGCCGGTGTCCAACCTCTGCCAGATCTGGACAGTGATCTGTGTGAGGGAGGCTCAAAGGGGCCTAGAAAATCCAGGCGACAACGCCGCTTTGAGAAAAAACTGCATTTGGGGAAGCCTGAGGAGACAAAAACAGTATGGGATGTACCTGATAACATTGCTGTGTTACAGAAAAATGATGCCTCTTTAACCCATTTGTTCTCTAAGGTGTCTAAAGAAACACAGGACAACTGGGTGGGAAAAACCAGGTTTATTCTTGAGGGTGAAGTGTTGTATGCGGTTGTGGATAACTGTAAACGTCTTGTCATACCTGTTAGTTGCAGGGCACTCATTATGCATCTGGCACATACAGTTCCCTGGGCGGGGCACCTCGGTCGTCACAAAACATACCTACGTGTTAGCTCACGTTTTTATTGGCCATCCATGTACACTGACATACAGACATATTGCAAAACCTGTGCTCAGTGCCAGAAGACCTGTGCAGTCCGCAAGTCAGATAGAGGCCTGCTGCAACCTCTCCCAATAATCTCTGCTCCATTTCGCAGGATCGCTATGGACATTGTAGGGCCCTTGATAAAGAGCAGTAGTGGGCACCAGTACATCCTGGTGGTGTGTGACTACGCAACCCGTTTCCCTGAGGCTTTTCCTTTGCGCTCGATTACAGCTCCAACTGTGTTACGAGCACTGATACAACTGTTCTCTAGAGTGGGGATACCAGAGGAGATCCTTACTGACCAAGGTACTAACTTTACATCAAGGTTGTTGCAACTTCTCTACAGGCACCTTGGAATAAGCGCCATCAAGACTACACCTTACCACCCACAGACAGATGGGTTGGTTGAGAGATTCAACCAAACGCTGAAAAGGATGCTGCAGAAGTTTGTGGACAATACAGGGAAAGACTGGGACCGGTGGCTGCCTTTTCTGCTTTTTGCTTACAGGGAGGTCCCTCAAGCATCAACAGGCTTCTCTCCCTTTGAGCTGCTGTATGGCTGGGATGTGCAGGGCCCGCTGGACCTGTTGATGAAGGTCTGGGAGGCACCTTCACCTACTCGATCTGACAGGAGCGTCGTACAGTTCGTCCTGGAGGTGAGGGAACGACTGGCCGAATACCGCGAGGAGGCGGAGACCAACCTGCGTGAGGCCCAGAAGAGCCAGAAAAGCTGGTACAACCAACACGCTCGACACCGTGAGCTTTCCCCTGGACAGAAGGTATTGTTGTTACTACCCTCTTCCACTCACAAACTTCTAGCCAAATGGCAGGGTCCCTACACCATTACCAGGAAGATGGGTCCAGTGACCTATGAGGTCCATCACCCAGAGAAGAAGAAACAAAAGCAGGTCTACCATGTTAACCTGTTAAAGGAATGGAAGGACTCTCCAGCTCAGTTACCAGAGCAGGTGATGATGGTGAGGAGGTTGGATGAGGATGAAGACGATAAGGATGAATCGGGGCTGGGGCCACCATCTACCACCTCCAGGCCAGTGATGAGCCATCTTGCCCCTGAGCAAGCTGAGGACCTGCATCGAGTCTTTCAGGAGGTTCCATCTCTCTTTGCAGCTGGTCCAGGCCGAACTACCCTCACTGAGCACGTCATTCACCTGAGAGAAGGGAGGCCCGTTCGACAACGCCCCTATCGAGTCCCACAGCAGTTGGTGGGACAACTAAGGCGGGAGATCGCAGACATGTTGCAGCTTGGAGTGATTGAGCCATCCACCTCAGAGTGGTGCAGTCCAGTTGTCATTGCATCCAAGAAGGATGGTTCTCTACGGATATGTCTGGACTTTCGAAAGCTGAATGCAGTCTCTGAGTTTGATGCCTATCCCATGCCTCGAATCGACGACCTGCTCGAGAGGATCGGAGCAGCCAAGTACATCACCACTCTGGATCTATGTAAGGGGTATTGGCAGGTCCCACTCCAGGAGGCAAGTCGGCCTTATACTGCTTTCCAGACGCCTGTGGGACTGTACCAGTTCACCGTGATGCCCTTTGGATTGCACGGCGCACCTGCCACTTTCCAGAGGCTGATGGACAAGGTCCTCAGGAACTGTGAAGACTTCAGTGCAGCTTACCTGGACGACGTGGTGGTCTTCAGTCGAACATGGGAGGAGCACGTCTACCACCTGTCACAGGTTCTGGAGAAGATAAAGAAAGCGGGGCTGACACTTAATTCATCCAAATGTGAGTGGGCCAAACAAGAAGCCCAATACCTGGGTTATCTGTTGGGACAGGGTGAGGTGCGCCCACAACTGGACAAAGTGGAGGCTATCAAGCAGTACCCTAGACCACAAACCAAGAAGGACGTTCGGTCTTTCCTGGGGCTGGCCGGATGGTACCGACGGTTTGTGCCCCAGTTTGCAACTATTGCTGTGCCACTCACTGCTCTGACCACCAAAGAACAGAGGAATCCGGTGAGATGGACAGTGGACTGTGAAACAGCTTTTAAGACCCTCAAAGCCTGTCTGTGTTCTTCTCCTGTCCTCAGAAGTCCTGACTTCAGTAGACGTTTCCTGGTGCAGGTGGATGCGTCAGCTGTTGGCCTGGGAGCGGTTTTGGCTCAGGGTGACCCTGGAGACGAACACCCGGTATTGTACTTGAGCCGAAAACTACAGCCACGTGAGACCAGGTATTCCACAGTGGAGAAGGAAGGCCTGGCCATTAAGTGGGCTTTGGAGAGCCTGAGGTACTATCTGCTCGGTCGAGAGTTTGACTTGGAGACTGACCACAGGGCGTTGACCTGGATCAACTCGATGAAGGATCATAACAGTCGGCTCACTCGATGGTATCTCTCCTTACAACCTTTCAGGTTTATTATACGGCACCGGCCGGGTAGAGCTAATGTAGTGGCAGACTACCTCTCCAGGTTGCCGCACATCGTCAACCTCCAAGAGGGGGGGGATAATGTGACGGAGCAACCTCGATCAGCCGTCCGATAGCAGCATCACGCAGCTCCGTCTCACGCAGCGCGTTTTAGCCTGTGAGCACAGCTGAGAGCGTCATGTTTAACGCGCGCACACACACACCCATACATACGCACACACCTTCAGCCACGTCACACGCCAATCCCTTCAGTGTTTGTTTCCTATTACGGTCGCGCTTTCATCCTACATTAAACACTGTAACCAAGGGTGCACACTTGGTAAACCAGCGGTAAACTCATACATAAACATGACACACTCACCACTGTCGCGTTGTGTGGAATGCCGGCCGCTTCCCGCGTCGCTGAACAAAAGTGGGTGTGACGTTAACTCATGTCATGTGATTTCACGGTCAGGTGACCGCATGTCATGATTATTTGGTATTTGTTTATTTTATCATTCAAATTCATGTTTTTGTGTTTATTATTGTAGTGTGGGAAATGTATTTGATTTGGGAATATTATGTTAAAGGGATATCAGAGTTTGTGTGTATAAATGAGAAAACGACAAGCAGGAAGTAGACAGGGTGACGCCCATTGGGAGGGGCCAAGGGTATAAAAGGGCACTGATTGCCTGGTATCAGATCAGTTCTACTGGGGTTGCAGAGGAGGTAACATCTATGCTGGAGCTGCACTGTGGGGATGTGTATATGGAGGTGACTACACAAAAAAAATAAAAGAAGGTGTTTTTCTGTCTACGCCTCGACTCGCCGTCTCTTTTTCAACGCTCGGGAAGGAACCCCGCGACATCTGGTGTCAGAAGTGGGATATGGCGAGTCGGAGGAGAGCGGTCCGACCCCCACCCAAACCACGGACNAGAACTCTAAATGTTTTCTTGAAGTTTCATCTTTAATTCTAACTCTTCCTCCTTGTTTCTTGTCTTTATTGCTTCTGAATGGTCCTGAACTAAGGACTCAGTTGGAGCAACAGGGCCTCTATGGCTGGTAAATGTTGATGTTTAGATTCGGAGGAAGGGTTTATTCCATTTAAACGACGAAACAGTAACATTTTATTGTGGATTTATGATCTAATTTGCTGTAAATCCACTCTGGAGGTGAACATTAGCAGCTGTGTGTGAGTTTCTGCAGTCAGATCAACTTTTCTGTCCTGAAAGTTGCGTCTTAAGAGAATCCTGTCAACCGGACATGGAAGTGTTTCTCAGAGAGAGATAAGCAGACGCCTTCAGCAGCTCAAGGTGGATTTAGCATCCACCACAGAAGCCTGTCGTTCACAGACAGCTGCAGCGTGGATGATAGAGCCCGTCCATATGCTTATTTACATCCCGCCCGCACCTCTGTGGGCTCTGCTCGTCCACGTGGACGCCAAACACCACTGGAGTGAGCTGAAGTGCTAACGCTGCTCCCCGTCTCGCAGCCTGGTGGTTCTCAAGGATGTTTCCCATCTCTGCTCTGAAAACACGGCCAGCAGCCACAAGTGATGTCTGCAAATGAATAATAAAGCGAGTAAGGACTCCACAGAGAATGAGCAAGGACGATTTCGCTTGAGCTGAATTTGGATTTCTTGACAGGGTGTGACTCTTGCATTTGCATAAAACCCTGAAGGGTCGTTTTCTCAGCTCCCACAAGCTGCCGGGTCTTTTTTCTGTTTGTTCTTTTGTTTTTGCCTCATTTTCCATCAGTTTATCGTCCGCTTCATTAATTTATTTGTTCCCTCTTCTCCTTTCCTAGCAGAGTTGTTTTCTGCTACATTTATTAAAAACCCTTAAAATCTGTTCTTGCAGGCATAAGTTTGATTTTCTGGGTGAACAAGTCACCGGATTCTTGACTTCTCACTAATAGTCAAACACTCGGATCAGAATCTGTTAGAATTAGAAACTTTTTCAGCTAAAATCTGTGTGTTACTGCATGTTTCTAGAGGAACGTATCAACACCTGAACACTGTGACTATGGAATATAACAGAAAAACTGACTAGATTCAGATTTGCCCCTTAATGACTTGAGATTTGACTTGGACTTGTCTAATAGAAATTTGAGATTTGGCTCTGATTTTTTCCCCTCAAAGACTTGAGACTTGACTCAGACTTGTCCAATGAAGACAGAAAATAATTCTGGCACCGCAACGGCGAGCAGTTCGAGGTTGGATCTGCCGGTACCAGGGTCTTGTCAACAGGATGGACCAGTCTCCTCTTCTACGGACCTGGACTCTGCTCCTGAACAGTCCAGACCAAGTCGGAGTCGCTACACTGACCCCAAGATCCCTCCATATCAAACTGGGGAGGACATTGAGAACTATTTGATGCGTTTTGAGCGCATAGCTAAAACCTGGAACTGGCCGCGAAGTGAGTGGGCCTGCAGACTCGTACCCCTGCTTTCAGGTAAAGCGTTGGAAGCTTACACAGCGATGGATGAGGAGAAGGCACATCGTTATGCTGACCTGAAAGATGCCCTGCTAACCAAGTTTGACATCTCATCGGAGACGTACCGGCAGCAGTTCAGATCCACGTTCGTTCCACAGGGTGAGAACCCCACCGAGACCTACCACCGCCTGAAGAACCTCTACAGACGCTGGATCAGACCGGACCAACACTCCAAGGAGGAGATTGGGGAGGCTGTCGTGTTGGAGCAGCTGTTACGTGTGCTACCGAGTGAAGTGAGGACGTGGGTGAAGGAGCGTGAGCCTACGGATGGTTTGGAGGCCGCCAAGCTAGCTGCCCAGTACTTCAACGCTCGCAGAGGAGGACTACCTACACGCGCACCTAGTGCAGCTCAGCGACCTATCTGCCCACCGATCCAGCCCAGAAGGGACAACAGTCAGGACCTGCCAGGTACCAATAACACCTCTCAACGCCAACGCCAATCTGGTAAGGACTTTGTGTGTTTTTACTGTCGACAAACAGGCCATAAGGCTTCGTTGTGTCCTTTACGTAAGACTAAGGTTTCTGGGGCTTGCTACCCACCCCGATCTGACTCTGAATGTACTGTGAAGGGCAGAAGAGTCCAGAGACATAAGACTGTGCGGGTCAATGGTCAGCTCATGACTGCTCTGTTGGACACTGGTAGTGTCATGTGTTTGATTAAACGTGATTTGGTTTCCGTGGGACAGATGGACTACGCTAAACCTATGAACATTCTGTGTGTACATGGGGACAAGCACCCTTACCCCAGGGCTGAGTTAACAGTGGTTATTGATGATCAGCCGTATTTACTGTCTTTTGGGGTGGTAGAAAACTTACCTGTAGACATGATTCTGGGGTGGGATTTACCTGTACTCATGGATCTGTTAACTGAAAAAGAAGAACCTAGTGGTACTGAGTGGGTGGATGTGAACATGAATGTTTCTGGTCCAGTTGTTACTCGATCCCAGGCAAAGGCCGGTGTCCAACCTCTGCCAGATCTGGACAGTGATCTGTGTGAGGGAGGCTCAAAGGGGCCTAGAAAATCCAGGCGACAACGCCGCTTTGAGAAAAAACTGCATTTGGGGAAGCCTGAGGAGACAAAAACAGTATGGGATGTACCTGATAACATTGCTGCATTACAGAAAAATGATGCCTCTTTAACCCATTTGTTCTCTAAGGTGTCTAAAGAAACACAGGACAACTGGGTGGGAAAAACCAGGTTTATTCTTGAGGGTGAAGTGTTGTATGCGGTTGTGGATAACTGTAAACGTCTTGTCATACCTGTTAGTTGCAGGGCACTCATTATGCATCTGGCACATACAGTTCCCTGGGCGGGGCACCTCGGTCGTCACAAAACATACCTACGTGTTAGCTCACGTTTTTATTGGCCATCCATGTACACTGACATACAGACATATTGCAAAACCTGTGCTCAGTGCCAGAAGACCTGTGCAGTCCGCAAGTCAGATAGAGGCCTGCTGCAACCTCTCCCAATAATCTCTGCTCCATTTCGCAGGATCGCTATGGACATTGTAGGGCCCTTGATAAAGAGCAGTAGTGGGCACCAGTACATCCTGGTGGTGTGTGACTACGCAACCCGTTTCCCTGAGGCTTTTCCTTTGCGCTCGATTACAGCTCCAACTGTGTTACGAGCACTGATACAACTGTTCTCTAGAGTGGGGATACCAGAGGAGATCCTTACTGACCAAGGTACTAACTTTACATCAAGGTTGTTGCAACTTCTCTACAGGCACCTTGGAATAAGCGCCATCAAGACTACACCTTACCACCCACAGACAGATGGGTTGGTTGAGAGATTCAACCAAACGCTGAAAAGGATGCTGCAGAAGTTTGTGGACAATACAGGGAAAGACTGGGACCGGTGGCTGCCTTTTCTGCTTTTTGCTTACAGGGAGGTCCCTCAAGCATCAACAGGCTTCTCTCCCTTTGAGCTGCTGTATGGCTGGGATGTGCAGGGCCCGCTGGACCTGTTGATGAAGGTCTGGGAGGCACCTTCACCTACTCGATCTGACAGGAGCGTCGTACAGTTCGTCCTGGAGGTGAGGGAACGACTGGCCGAATACCGCGAGGAGGCGGAGACCAACCTGCGTGAGGCCCAGAAGAGCCAGAAAAGCTGGTACAACCAACACGCTCGACACCGTGAGCTTTCCCCTGGACAGAAGGTATTGTTGTTACTACCCTCTTCCACTCACAAACTTCTAGCCAAATGGCAGGGTCCCTACACCATTACCAGAAAGATGGGTCCAGTGACCTATGAGGTCCATCACCCAGAGAAGAAGAAACAAAAGCAGGTCTACCATGTTAACCTGTTAAAGGAATGGAAGGACTCTCCAGCTCAGTTACCAGAGCAGGTGATGATGGTGAGGAGGTTGGATGAGGATGAAGACGATAAGGATGAATCGGGGCTGGGGCCACCATCTACCACCTCCAGGCCAGTGATGAGCCATCTTGCCCCTGAGCAAGCTGAGGACCTGCATCGAGTCTTTCAGGAGGTTCCATCTCTCTTTGCAGCTGGTCCAGGCCGAACTACCCTCACTGAGCACGTCATTCACCTGAGAGAAGGGAGGCCCGTTCGACAACGCCCCTATCGAGTCCCACAGCAGTTGGTGGGACAACTAAGGCGGGAGATCGCAGACATGTTGCAGCTTGGAGTGATTGAGCCATCCACCTCAGAGTGGTGCAGTCCAGTTGTCATTGCATCCAAGAAGGATGGTTCTCTACGGATATGTCTGGACTTTCGAAAGCTGAATGCAGTCTCTGAGTTTGATGCCTATCCCATGCCTCGAATCGACGACCTGCTCGAGAGGATCGGAGCAGCCAAGTACATCACCACTCTGGACCTCTGTAAGGGGTATTGGCAGGTTCCACTCCAGGAGGCAAGTCGGCCTTATACTGCTTTCCAGACGCCTGTGGGACTGTACCAGTTCACCGTGATGCCCTTTGGATTGCACGGCGCACCTGCCACTTTCCAGAGGCTGATGGACAAGGTCCTCAGGAACTGTGAAGACTTCAGTGCAGCTTACCTGGACGACGTGGTGGTCTTCAGTCGAACATGGGAGGAGCACGTCTACCACCTGTCACAGGTTCTGGAGAAGATAAAGAAAGCGGGGCTGACACTTAATTCATCCAAATGTGAGTGGGCCAAACAAGAAGCCCAATACCTGGGTTATCTGTTGGGACAGGGCGAGGTGCGCCCACAACTGGACAAAGTGGAGGCTATCAAGCAGTACCCTAGACCACAAACCAAGAAGGACGTTCGGTCTTTCCTGGGGCTGGCCGGATGGTACCGACGGTTTGTGCCCCAGTTTGCAACTATTGCTGTGCCACTCACTGCTCTGACCACCAAAGAACAGAGGAATCCGGTGAGATGGACAGTGGACTGTGAAACAGCTTTTAAGACCCTCAAAGCCTGTCTGTGTTCTTCTCCTGTCCTCAGAAGTCCTGACTTCAGTAGACGTTTCCTGGTGCAGGTGGATGCGTCAGCTGTTGGCCTGGGAGCGGTTTTGGCTCAGGGTGACCCTGGAGACGAACACCCGGTATTGTACTTGAGCCGAAAACTACAGCCACGTGAGACCAGGTATTCCACAGTGGAGAAGGAAGGCCTGGCCATTAAGTGGGCTTTGGAGAGCCTGAGGTACTATCTGCTCGGTCGAGAGTTTGACTTGGAGACTGACCACAGGGCGTTGACCTGGATCAACTCGATGAAGGATCATAACAGTCGGCTCACTCGATGGTATCTCTCCTTACAACCTTTCAGGTTTATTATACGGCACCGGCCGGGTAGAGCTAATGTAGTGGCAGACTACCTCTCCAGGTTGCCGCACATCGTCAACCTCCAAGAGGGGGGGATAATGTGACGGAGCAACCTCGATCAGCCGTCCGATAGCAGCATCACGCAGCTCCGTCTCACGCAGCGCGTTTTAGCCTGTGAGCACAGCTGAGAGCGTCATGTTTAACGCGCGCACACACACACCCATACATACGCACACACCTTCAGCCACGTCACACGCCAATCCCTTCAGTGTTTGTTTCCTATTACGGTCGCGCTTTCATCCTACATTAAACACTGTAACCAAGGGTGCACACTTGGTAAACCAGCGGTAAACTCATACATAAACATGACACACTCACCACTGTCGCGTTGTGTGGAATGCCGGCCGCTTCCCGCGTCGCTGAACAAAAGTGGGTGTGACGTTAACTCATGTCATGTGATTTCACGGTCAGGTGACCGCATGTCATGATTATTTGGTATTTGTTTATTTTATCATTCAAATTCATGTTTTTGTGTTTATTATTGTAGTGTGGGAAATGTATTTGATTTGGGAATATTATGTTAAAGGGATATCAGAGTTTGTGTGTATAAATGAGAAAACGACAAGCAGGAAGTAGACAGGGTGACGCCCATTGGGAGGGGCCAAGGGTATAAAAGGGCACTGATTGCCTGGTATCAGATCAGTTCTACTGGGGTTGCAGAGGAGGTAACATCTATGCTGGAGCTGCACTGTGGGGATGTGTATATGGAGGTGACTACACAAAAAAATAAAAGAAGGTGTTTTTCTGTCTACGCCTCGACTCGCCGTCTCTTTTTCAACGCTCGGGAAGGAACCCCGCGACATCTGGTGTCAGAAGTGGGATATGGCGAGTCGGAGGAGAGCGGTCCGACCCCCACCCAAACCACGGACGGGTTTGCGGTCGCAGCAGCAACAGGTGGTGGTTGCTGACGTCCACGCTGAGGGAGCGGTTCAGTCATCATCGGCAGGGGCGGCTTCAGCTTCAGCCTGGGACACGGTGCAGACAGCTTCATCGGAGGAGGATGCAGGTAGCACCCATCCAGGGCCCAGCACCACAGTGAAGGTTGAAGGTGGGATGATTTCCCTGATGAAAGACTTTTTAACAGCTCAGCAGAAACGAGAAGAACTCGTGCTACGGGAACTTCGCAGTTTGAGGGGCTCTTTACACGACCCAGCTCAGCAGCTTCAGGCTCAGGGAGCACAGGAACCACAGAGACGAGGGAGGAGAGTGGTGACACGTACCCGAAGCACCGCAACNCACTGACCCCAAGATCCCTCCATATCAAACTGGGGAGGACATTGAGAACTATTTGATGCGTTTTGAGCGCATAGCTAAAACCTGGAACTGGCCGCGAAGTGAGTGGGCCTGCAGACTCGTTCCCCTGCTTTCAGGTAAAGCGTTGGAAGCTTACACAGCGATGGATGAGGAGAAGGCACATCGTTATGCTGACCTGAAAGATGCCCTGCTAACCAAGTTTGACATCTCATCGGAGACGTACCGGCAGCAGTTCAGATCCACGTTCGTTCCACAGGGTGAGAACCCCACCGAGACCTACCACCGCCTGAAGAACCTCTACAGACGCTGGATCAGACCGGACCAACACTCCAAGGAGGAGATTGGGGAGGCTGTCGTGTTGGAGCAGCTGTTACGTGTGCTACCGAGTGAAGTGAGGACGTGGGTGAAGGAGCGTGAGCCTACGGATGGTTTGGAGGCCGCCAAGCTAGCTGCCCAGTACTTCAACGCTCGCAGAGGAGGACTACCTACACGCGCACCTAGTGCAGCTCAGCGACCTATCTGCCCACCGATCCAGCCCAGAAGGGACAACAGTCAGGACCTGCCAGGTACCAATAACACCTCTCAACGCCAACGCCAATCTGGTAAGGACTTTGTGTGTTTTTACTGTCGACAAACAGGCCATAAGGCTTCGTTGTGTCCTTTACGTAAGACTAAGGTTTCTGGGGCTTGCTACCCACCCCGATCTGACTCTGAATGTACTGTGAAGGGCAGAAGAGTCCAGAGACATAAGACTGTGCGGGTCAATGGTCAGCTCATGACTGCTCTGTTGGACACTGGTAGTGTTATGTGTTTGATTAAACGTGATTTGGTTTCCGTGGGACAGATGGACTACGCTAAACCTATGAACATTCTGTGTGTACATGGGGATAAGCACCCTTACCCCAGGGCTGAGTTAACAGG
>SSNR01000429.1:51475-64143 GCA_006937965.1 Callopanchax toddi | reverse complement strand
TAGTGTTACTGTAGTGTTACTGTTGTAGTGTTACTGTAGTGTTACTGTTATAGTGTTACTGTAGTGTTACTGTTGTAGTGTTACTGTTGTAGTGCTACAGTAGTGTTCCTGTTGTAGTGTTACTGTAGTGTTACTGTTGTAGTGTTACTGTAGTGTTACTGTTGTAGTGCTACTGTAGTGTTCCTGTTGTAGTGTTACTGTAGTGTTACTGTTATAGTGTTAGTGTAGTGTTACTGTTGTAGTGTTACTGTTGTAGTGTTACTGTTGTAGTGTTACTGTTGTAGTGTTACTGTTGTAGTGTTACTGTAGTGTTACTGTTGTAGTGTTACTGTAGTGTTACTGTAGTGTTACTGTTGTAGTGGTACTGTAGTGTTACTGTTGTAGTGTTACTGTAGTGTTACTGTAGTGTAACTGTTGTAGTGTTACTGTAGTGTTACTGTTGTAGTGTTACTGTAGTGTTACTGTTGTAGTGTTACTGTAGTGTTACTGTTGTAGTGTTACTGTAGTGTTACTGTTGTAGTGCTACTGTAGTGTTCCTGTTGTAGTGTTACTGTAGTGTTACTGTTGTAGTGTTACTGTAGTGTTACTGTAGTGTTACTGTTGTAGTGCTACTGTAGTGTTCCTGTTTTAGTGTTACTGTAGTGTTGCTGTTGTAGTGTTACTGTAGTGTTACTGTAGTGTTACTGTTGTAGTGTTACTGTAGTGTTACTGTAGTGTTACTGTTGTAGTGTTACTGTAGTGTTACTGTTGTAGTGTTACTGTAGTGTTACTGTAGTGTTACTGTTGTAGTGTTACTGTAGTGTTCCTGTTGTAGTGTTACTGTAGTGTTACTGTTGTAGTGTTACTGTTGTAGTGTTACTGTTGTAGTGTTACTGTTGTAGTGCTTCTGTAGTATTCCTGTTGTAGTGTTACTGTAGTGTTGCTGTTGTAGTGTTACTGTAGTGTTACTGTAGTGTTACTGTAGTGTTACTGTTGTAGTGTTACTGTAGTGTTACTGTTTTAGTGTTACTGTTGTAGTGTTACTATAGTGTTCCTGTTGTAGTGTTAGTGTAGTGTTACTGTTGTAGTGTTACTGTAGTGTTACGGTTGTAGTGTTACTGTTGTGTTACTGTTGTGTTACTGTTGTGTTACTGTTGTAGTGTTACTGTAGTGTTACTGTTGTAGTGTTACTATAGTGTTCCTGTTGTAGTGTTACTGTTGTAGTGTTACTGTTGTAGTGTTACTGTTGTAGTGTTACTATAGTGTTACTTTAGTGTTACTGTTGTAGTGTTACTGTAGTGTTACTGTTATAGTGTTACTGTAGTGTTCCTGTTGTAGTGTTACTGTAGTGTTACTGTTGTAGTGTTACTATAGTGTTCCTGTTGTAGTGTTACTGTAGTGTTACTGTTATAGTGTTACTGTAGTGTTACTATAGTGTTCCTGTTGTAGTGTTACTATAGTGTTCCTGTTGTAGTGTTACTGTTATAGTGGTACTGTAGTGTTACTGTAGTGTTACTGTTGTAGTGTTACTATAGTGTTCCTGTTGTAGTGTTACTGTAGTGTTACTATAGTGTTCCTGTTGTAGTGTTATTGTAGTGTTACTATAGTGTTCCTGTTGTAGTGTTACTGTTGTAGTGTTATTGTAGTGTTACTGTAGTGTTACTGTTGTAGTGCTACTGTAGTGTTCCTGTTGTAGTGTTACTGTAGTGTTGCTGTTGTAGTGTTACTGTAGTGTTACTGTTGTAGTGTTACTGTAGTGTTACTGTAGTGTTACTGTAGTGTTACTGTTGTAGTGTTACTGTAGTGTTACTGTTGTAGTGTTACTGTAGTGTTACTGTAGTGTTACTGTTGTAGTGTTACTGTAGTGTTACTGTTGTAGTGCTACTGTAGTGTTCCTGTTGTAGGGTTACTGTAGTGTTACTGTAGTAGTGTTACTGTAGTGTTACTGTTGTAGTGTTACTGTTCTAGTGTTATTGTTGTAGTGTTACTGTTCTAGTGTTATTGTTGTAGTGTTACTGTAGTGTTACTGTTGTAGTGTTACTGTTCTAGTGTTATTGTTGTAATGTTACTGTAGTCTTACTGTTGTAGTGTTACTGTAGTGTTACTGTTGTAGTGTTATTGTTGTAGTGTTACTGTAGTGTTACTGTTGTAGTGTTACTGTTCTAGTGTTATTGTTGTAGTTTTACTGTAGTGTTACTGTTGTAGTGTTACTGTTTTAGTGTTTCTGTTGTAGTGTTATTGTTGTAGTTTTACTGTAGTGTTACTGTTGTAGTGTTACTGTTTTAGTGTTTCTGTTGTAGTGTTATTGTTGTACTGTTACTGTAGTGTTACTGTTGTAGTGTTACTGTATTGTTACGTTTTTTAGTGTTACTGTTGTAGTGTTATTGTTGTAGTGTTAAAGTAGTGTTCCTGTTGTTGTGTTACTGTCGTAGTGTTACTGTAGTGTTACTGTAGTGTTACTGTTGTAGTCTTATTGTTGTAGTGTTACTGGAGTGTTACTGGAGTGTTCCAGTTGTTGTGTTACTGTTGTAGTGTTACTGTAGTAGTGTTACTGTTGTATTGTTACGGTAATGTTACTGTTGTAGTTCTGCTGTAGTGTTCCAGTTGTAGTGTTACTGTAATGTTACTGTTATAGTGTTACTGTAGTGTTCCTGTTGTATTGTTACTGTAGTGTTACTGTAGTGTTCCTGTTGTAGTGTTACTGTAGTGTTACTGTTGTTGTGTTACTGGAGTGTTCCTGTTGTATTGTTACTGTAGTGTTACTGTAGTGTTCCTGTTGTAGTGTTACTGTAGTGTTCCTGTTTTAGTGTTACTGTAGTAGTTTTACTGTTGTAGTGTTACTGTAGGAGAGTTACTAGTGTATTGTTAATGTGGTAGTGTTACTAGTGTAGTGTTACTGTTGTAGTGTTTCTGTAGTGTTACTGTTGTAGTGTTACTGTAGTGTTACTGTTGTACTGTTCCAGTTGTAGTGTTACTGTAGTGTTCCTGTTGTAGTGTTACTTTTGTAGTGTTACAGTTGTAGTGTTGCTGTAGTTTTACTGTTGTAATGTTACTGTAGTGTTACTGTTGTAGTGTTACTTTTGTAGTGTTACAGTTGTAGTGTTACTGTAGTTTTACTGTTGTAATGTTACTGTAGTGTTACTGTCGTAGTGTTACTGTAGTGTTACTGTTGTAGTGTTACTGTTGTGTTACTTTTGTAGTGTTACTATAGTGTTCCTGTTGTAGTGTTACTGTAGTGTTACTGTTGTAGTGTTACTGTAGTGTTACTGTTGTAGTGTTACTGTAGTGTTACTGTTGTAGTGTTACTGGAGTGTTCCTGTTGTATTGTTACTGTAGTGTTACTGTAGTGTTCCTGTTGTAGTGTTACTGTAGTGTTCCTGTTGTAGTGTTACTGTAGTAGTGTTACTGTAGTGTTCCTGTTGTAGTGTTATTGTTGTGTTCCTGTTGTAGTGTTACTGTTGTGTTCCTGTTATAGTGTTATTGTTGTGTTCCTGTTGTAGTGTTACTGTTGTGTTCCTGTTGTAGTGTTACTGTAGTGTTCCTGCTGTAGTGTTCCAGTTGTAGTGTTACTGTAGTGTTCCTTTTGTAGTGTTATTGTTGTGTTCCTGTTGTAGTGTTACTGTTGTGTTCCTGTTGTAGTGTTACTGTAGTGTTACTCTAGTGTTACTGTAGTGTTACTCTAGTTTTACTGTAGTGTTCCTGTTGTAGTGTTACTGTAGTGTTCCTGTTGTAGTGTTACTGTAGTGTTACTGTAGTGTTCCTGTTGTAGTGTTACTGTTGTAGTGTTACAGTTGTAGTGTTACTGTAGTGTTACTGTTGTAGTGTTACTGTAGTGTTACTGTTGTAGTGTTACTGTAGTGTTGCTGTTGTAGTGTTACTGTTGTAGTGTTACTGTAGTGTTCCTGTTGTAGTGTTACTGTAGTGTTACTGTTGTGTTACTGTTGTAGTGTTACTGTAGTGTTACTGTTGTAGTGTTACTGTTGTAGTGTTACTGTAGTGTTACAGTTGTAGTGTTACTGTAGTGTTACTGTTGTAATGTTACTGTAGTGTTACTGTTGTAGTGTTAATGTTGTAGGGTTACTGTAGTGTTACTGTAGTAGTGTTACTGTTGTAGTGTTATTGTTGTGGTGTTATTGTAGTGTTACTGTAGTAGTGTTACTGTTGTAGTGTTACTGTAGTGTTACTGTTGTAGTATTGCTGTAGTGTTCCAGTTGTAGTGTTACTGTAGTGTTCCAGTTGTAGTGTTACTGTAGTGTTACTGTAGTGTTACTGTAGTGTTACTCTAGTTTTACTGTAGTGTTCCAGTTGTAGTGTTACTGTAGTGTTCCAGTTGTAGTGTTACTGTAGTGTTCCTGTTGTAGTGTTCCTGTTGTAGTGTTACTGTAGTGTTCCTTTTGTAGTGTTATTGTTGTGTTCCTGTTGTAGTGTTACTGTTGTGTTCCTGTTGTAGTGTTACTGTAGTGTTACTCTAGTGTTACTGTAGTGTTACTCTAGTTTTACTGTAGTGTTCCTGTTGTAGTGTTACTGTAGTGTTACAGTTGTAGTGTTACTGTAGTTTTACTGTTGTAAGGTTACTGTAGTGTTACTGTAGTAGTGTTACTGTAGTGTTACTATTGTAGTGTTACTGTTCTAGTGTTATTGTTGTAGTGTTCCTGTTGTAGTGTTACTGTAGTGTTCCTGTTGTAGTGTTATTGTTGTGTTCCTGTTGTAGTGTTACTGTTGTGTTCTGTTGTAGTGTTACTGGAGTGTTCCTGTTGTATTGTTACTGTAGTGTTACTGTAGTGTTCCTGTTGTAGTGTTACTGTAGTGTTCCTGTTGTAGTGTTACTGTAGTAGTGTTACTGTTGTAGTGTTACTGTTGTAGTGTTACTTTAGTGTTACTGTTGTAGTGTTACTGTAGTGTTACTTTTGTAGTGTTCCTGTTGTAGTGTTACTGTAGTGTTCCTGTTGTAGTGTTATTGTTGTGTTCCTGTTGTAGTGTTACTGTTGTGTTCCTGTTATAGTGTTATTGTTGTGTTCCTGTTGTAGTGTTACTGTTGTAGTGTTACTGTTTTAGTGTTTCTGTTGTAGTGTTATTGTTGTAGTGTTACTGTAGTGTTACTGTTGTAGTATTGCTGTAGTGTTACAGTTGTAGTGTTACTGTAGTTTTACTGTTGTAATGTTACTGTAGTGTTACTGTTGTAGTGTTACTGTAGTGTTACTGTTGTAGTGTTACTGTTGTAGTGTTACTGTAGTGTTACTGTTGTAGTGTTACTGTTGTAGTGTTACTGTTGTAGTGCTACTGTAGTGTTACTGTTGTAGGGTTACTGTAGTGTTACTGTAGTAATGTTACTGTAGTGTTACTGTTGTAGTGTTACTGTTGTAGTGTTACAGTTGTAGTGTTACTGTAGTGTTACTGTTGTAATGTTACTGTAGTGTTACTGTAGTGTTACTGTAGTGTTACTGTAGTGTTACTGTAATGTTACTGTTATAGTGTTACTGTAGTGTTACTGTTGTATTGTTACTGTAGTGTTACTGTAGTGTTCCTGTTGTAGTGTTACTGTAGTAGTGTTACTGTTGTAGTGTTACTGTTATAGTGTTACTATAGTGTTACTGTTGTAGTGTTACTGTTGTAGTGTTACTGTTGTAGTGTTACTGTAGTGTTACTGTTGTAGTGTTACTGTAGTGTTACTGTTTTAGTGTTACTATAGTGTTCCTGTTGTAGTATTACTGTAGTGTTCCAGTTGTAGTGTTACTGTAGTGTTCCAGTTGTAGTGTTACTGTAGTGTTCCTGTTGTAGTGTTACTGTTGTAGTGTTACTGTAGTGTTCCTTTTGTAGTGTTATTGTTGTGTTCCTGTTGTAGTGTTACTGTTGTGTTCCTGTTGTAGTGTTACTGTAGTGTTACTCTAGTGTTACTGTAGTGTTACTCTAGTCTTGCTGTAGTGTTCCAGTTGTAGTGTTACTTTTGTAGTGTTACTGTAGTAGTGTTACTGTAGTAGTGTTACTGTTGTATTGTTACTGTAGTGTTACTGTTGTAGTATTGCTGTAGTGTTCCAGTTGTAGTGTTACTGTAGTGTTCCAGTTGTAGTGTTACTGTAGTGTTCCTGTTGTAGTGTTCCTGTTGTAGTGTTACTGTAGTGTTCCTGTTGTAGTGTTATTGTTGTGTTCCTGTTGTAGTGTTACTGTTGTGTTCCTGTTATAGTGTTATTGTTGTGTTCCTGTTGTAGTGTTACTGTTGTGTTCCTGTTGTAGTGTTACTGTAGTGTTCCTGCTGTAGTGTTCCAGTTGTAGTGTTACTGTAGTGTTCCTTTTGTAGTGTTATTGTTGTGTTCCTGTTGTAGTGTTACTGTTGTGTTCCTGTTGTAGTGTTACTGTTGTAGTGTTACTGTTGTAGTGTTACTATAGTGTTACTGTTGTAGTGTTACTTTTGTAGTGTTACAGTTGTAGTGTTACTGTAGTTTTACTGTTGTAATGTTACTGTAGTGTTACTGTTGTAGTGTTCCTGTTGTAGTGTTACTGTAGTGTTCCTGTTGTAGTGTTACTGTAGTGTTCCTGTTGTAGTGTTACTGTAGTGTTCCTGTTGTAGTGTTACTGTAGTGTTACTGTAGTGTTACTGTAGTGTTACTGTTGTAGTGTTACTATAGTGTTACTGTTGTAGTGTTACTGTTGTAGTGTTACTGTTGTAGTGTTACTGTTGTAGTGTTACTGGAGTGTTCCTGTTGTATTGTTACTGTAGTGTTACTGTAGTGTTCCTGTTGTAGTGTTACTGTTGTGTTCCTGTTGTAGTGTTACTGTAGTGTTACTCTAGTGTTACTGTAGTGTTACTCTAGTTTTACTGTAGTGTTCCTGTTGTAGTGTTACTGTAGTGTTACTGTTGTAGTGTTACTGTAGTGTTACTGTTGTAGTGTTACTGTAGTGTTACTGTTGTAGTGTTACTGGAGTGTTCCTGTTGTATTGTTACTGTAGTGTTCCTGTTGTAGTGTTACTGTAGTAGTGTTACTGTTGTAGTGTTACTGTTGTAGTGTTACTGTAGTGTTACTGTTGTAGTGTTACTGTAGTGTTACTTTTGTAGTGTTCCAGTTGTAGTGTTACTGTAGTGTTACTGTAGTGTTCCTGTTGTATTGTTACTTTTGTAGTGTTACAGTTGTAGTGTTACTGTAGTGTTACTGTTGTAATGTTACTGTAGTGTTACTGTTGTAGTGTTACTGTTGTAGTGTTACTGTAGTGTTACTGTTGTAGTGTTACTGTAGTGTTCCTGTTGTAATGTTACTGTAGTGTTCCTGTTGTAGTGTTCCTGTTGTAGTGTTACTGTAGTGTTCCTGTTGTAGTGTTATTGTTGTGTTCCTGTTGTAGTGTTACTGTTGTGTTCCTGTTATAGTGTTATTGTTGTATTTTTACTATAGTGTTCCTGTTGTAGTGTTATTGTTGTGTTCCTGTTGTAGTGTTACTGTTGTGTTCCTGTTGTAGTGTTACCGTTGTATTTTTACTATAGTGTTCCTGTTGTAGTCTTGCTGTAGTGTTCCAGTTGTAGTGTTACTTTTGTAGTGTTACTGTAGTAGTGTTACTGTAGTAGTGTTACTGTTGTATTGTTACTGTAGTGTTACTGTTGTAGTATTGCTGTAGTGTTCCAGTTGTAGTGTTACTGTAGTGTTCCAGTTGTAGTGTTACTGTAGTGTTCCTGTTGTAGTGTTACTGTAGTGTTACTCTAGTGTTACTGTAGTGTTACTCTAGTTTTACTGTAGTGTTCCTGTTGTAGTGTTACTGTAGTGTTCCTGTTGTAGTGTTATTGTTGTGTTCCTGTTGTAGTGTTACTGTTGTGTTCCTGTTATAGTGTTATTGTTGTGTTCCTGTTGTAGTGTTATTGTTGTGTTCCTGTTGTAGTGTTACTGTAGTGTTCCTGTTGTAGTGTTCCAGTTGTAGTGTTACTGTAGTGTTCCTTTTGTAGTGTTATTGTTGTGTTCCTGTTGTAGTGTTACTGTTGTGTTCCTGTTGTAGTGTTACTGTAGTGTTCCTGTTGTAGTGTTACTGTAGTGTTCCTGTTGTAGTGTTACTGTAGTGTTCCTGTTGTAGTGTTACTGTAGTGTTCCTGTTGTAGTGTTACTGTAGTGTTACTGTTGTGGTGTTACTGTTGTAGTGTTACTGTAGTGTTCCTGTTGTAGTGTTATTGTTGTGTTCCTGTTGTAGTGTTACTGTTGTGTTCCTGTTGTAGTGTTACTGTTGTAGTGTTACTGTAGTTTTACTGTTGTAATGTTACTGTAGTGTTACTGTTGTAGTGTTCCTGTTGTAGTGTTACTGTAGTGTTCCTGTTGTAGTGTTACTGTTGTAGTGTTACTGTTGTAGTGTTACTGTAGGAGTGTTATTAGTGTATTGTTACTGTTGTAGTGTTACTGTAGTGGTACTGTTGTAATGTTACTGTAGTGTTACTGTTGTAGTGTTACTGTTGTAGTGTTACTGTAGTGTTCCTGTTATAGTGTTATTGTTGTATTTTTACTGTAGTGTTCCTGTTGTAGTGTTACTGTAGTGTTCCTGTTGTAGTGTTACTGTAGTGTTCCTGTTGTAGTGTTACTGTAGTGTTGCTGTTGTAGTGTTATTGTAGTGTTCTTGTTGTAGTGTGCTGTAGTGTTCCTGTTGTAGTGTTACTGTTGTGTTCCTGTTGTAGTGTTACTGTAGTGTTCCTGTTGTAGTGTTACTGTAGTGTTCCTGTTGTAGTGTTACTGTAGTGTTCCTGTTGTAGTGTTACTGTAGTGTTGTTGTTGTAGTGTTACTGTTGTGTTCCTGTTGTAGTGTTACTGTTGTGTTCCTGTTGTAGTGTTACTGTTGTGGTACTGTTGTAGTGTTACTGTAGTGTTTTTGTTGTAGTGTTCCTGTTGTAGTGTTCCTGTTGTAGTGTTACTGTAGTGTTCCTGTTGTAGTGTTACTGTTGTGTTCCTGTTGTAGTGTTACTGTTGTGTTCCTGTTGTAGTGTTACTGTTGTGTTCCTGTTGTAGTGTTACTGTAGTGTTCCACTTGTAGTGTAAGTAAGTAAGTAAGTAAGTAAAGTTTATTTATATAGCACCTTTCACAGAAAAAATCACAAAGTGCTTCACAGAAAACAGAATCAAACATGATAAAACAAATAAAATCAATAAAACAAACAAAATATCATTACAAATCAAAATCATTAAACAACAACAAGAGAACATAAAAGAGTTATTTAAAAGCAGTTTTGAATAATTGGGTCTTCAGCTGCTTTTTAAAGGAGTCCAGACTGTCTATACAGCGTAAAACTAAAGGAAGGTCATTCCAAAGTCGCGGTGCAACAGACTGGAAGGAGCGATCACCTCGACTATTAAATCTGGTCCTTGGAACTGTTAGGAGATTCTGGTCTGTGGACCTGAGGACTCGGGTTGGAGCGTACGGCTTTATCAGTTCAGTAACATAAAGAGGCGCTTGACCATGTAGGGCCCTGAAAGTTAGAGTCAGGATTTTAAAATGAACTCTACATTTAACAGGTAACCAGTGCAGAGACTTCAGAATAGGAGTGATGTGATCTTTCCTGTTTGCTCCAGTGAGGAGCCTCGCTGCAGAGTTCTGGACCAGCTGAAGGCGGTCAAGGGCTTTTTGGTTCAAACATGTGAAAAGTGTGTTACAGTAATCTAGACGGGAGGAGATAAAAGCATGAAGAACCATTTCCAGTTCAGGTTTTGACACCAACTTTCTCAGTTTGGAAATATTTCTCAGATGATAAAAACAGTTTCTGACCAGCTGTTTTGAGTGACTTTCAAGAGACATTGATTGGTCGAAAATAACACCCAGAATCCTCAGGTTTGACTTTACAGCAGAACTTAAATGTCCAATATGTTGACTGATCAGAGGGACCATCCTATCAGGGGCAACAATCAGACATTCAGTCTTTTCAGGGTTTAACTGAAGGAAGTTCTTTTCTAACCAGTTAGTAATAGCTGACAGACACTCCAGTAGTTCAGACAGTTTGTAGAACTCTGAGTCCTTGAAGGAGCAGTACAGCTGAATGTCATCTGCATAAAGGTGGTAGGAGACATTGTGACATCTACTAATGATCTGTCCAAGAGGATGGAGATATAGTAAAAACAGGAGTGGACCCAGAACAGAGCCTTGGGGTACCCCACAGAACAGATCTGTAGTATCTGACATGATGTTGTTTATATGGACACTGAAACTTCTGTTTGAGAGGTACGATCTGAACCAGTCTAAAACTGTTCCAGAGATCCCCACCAGGTCACGGAGTCTGTTCACTAAGGTGCTGTGATCAACAGTGTCAAAAGCTGCAGAAAGGTCCAACAGAACTAAGACTGTAAACTCCCCGGAGTCTGCTGCCATCATGATGTCACTGGATACTTTGAGTAAAGCTGTTTCTGTTGAATGTTTTTTACGGAAACCAGATTGGAATTTATCAAAAATGTTGTGTTGTTCCAGAAAAGAGACCAGCTGATCAGCCACAACTCTTTCTAAGAGTTTAGAGATATAGCTCAGTTTGGAAATGGGCCTGTAGTTATTTGGCTGAGAGGAGTCCAGACTGGGTTTTTTAAGGATGGGTTCAATAACAGCGTGTTTAAAGATGGAGGGGACGGAGCCGGTTTGGAGGGATAGATTGATAAAATCAACAATGCATGGGCCAACTAGGTCAAAAGCTTTAAGAAGCAAAGAGGTTGGGAGAATATCAACTGGGCTTGNCATTAAGGCTCGTCTCAATTTAGCTAAAAAACATCTCAATGATCGCCAAGACTTTTGGGAAAATACCTTGTGGACCGACGAGACAAAAGTAGAACTTTTTGGAAGGTGCGTGTCCCGTTACATCTGGCGTAAAAGTAACAGCATTTCAGAAAAAGAACCTCATACCAACAGTAAAACATGGTGGTGGTAGTGTGATGGTCTGGGGAGGTTTTGCTGCTTCAGGACCTGGAAGGCTTGCTGTGATAGATGGAACCATGAATTCTACTGTCTACCAAAACATCCTGAAGGAGAATGTCCTGAAGGCCATCTGTTGGTCAACTCAAGCTGAAGCCATCTTGGGTGCTGCAGCAGGACAATGACCCAAAACACAGCAGCAAATCCACCTCTGAATGGCTGAAGAAAAACAAAATGAAGACTTTGGAGTGGCCTAGTCAAAGTCCTGACCTGAATCCTATTGAGATGTTGTGGCATGACCTTAAAAAGGCGCTTCATGCTAGAAAACCCTCAAATAAAGCTGAATGACAACAATTCTGCAAAGATGAGTGGGCCAACATTCCTCCAGAGCGCTGGAAAAGACTCGTTACAAGTTATCACAAACGCTTGATCGCAGTTATTGCTGCTAAGGGCGGCCCAACCAGTTATTAGGTTCAGGGGACAATCACTTTTTCACACAGGGCCATGGAGGTTTGGATCTTTTTTCTCCCTAAATAATAAAAACCATCATTTAAAAACTGCATTCTGTGTTTACTTGTGTTATCTTTGACTACTGTATTTGCTCGCATATAAGACGAAGTTTTTTTCATTAAAAATAATTTAAAAAAGGGGGGTCGTCTTACTATCGCGCCCCAGCAGGGGGCGCATGCTTTATGTTCAAACGACAGAAGCGGCGCCTGCAGGAAGCAGCTCTTAGGCCGCGAGCGGGCCCAGACGTCCGCTCCACCTCAATGTTACAGGTCCACTGAGGATAAAAACACCTGATGGCAAAGTCCAGCTCCAGCTTCTGGCGTTTTCAGACTAGTTTGGGTTTTTGGTTCGGTCCGGTTCTGTTTAGTACGTACGGAGTCAACACCTTCTGTCGGACCAGTGGACCCGCGGCGGCTGCAGTGTTTTCAGCGTGAGCTCTGTACAGGTGAGCGCGGCGCTCGGTTCACACACGCATTCTTCCTCAAGTCTGAAAAACACCTGAGAATCCAGCGCTGCCTGTGTCCACACACAGGACCGGTTTCTGGAGCTGCGCGTGCGCTCACACACACACACACACACACACACACACACACACACACACACACACAGTCTCAGTGAGGGAGAGAAGGAGAGAGGGAGGAGGGAGGGAGGGCCCACACAGCCAGAGTGAGGAAGAGAGAGCTTCTTTTTTCTCTTTTTTTCCCCAATTGACTGAAATCTGTTGTCACATAGAACTTTAGTTCCTGTCTGATTAATAAGCAAATATTAAAGCAGTCTATAATTAAGGTATCATATAAATTATTTGCTCAAATTTTAATTAAAAATAGTTTCTTTATAAAGTGAATTTATTCTTTTTTCTGAAGATCAGTCTTGAAAAATGGGAGTCGTCTTATAATCAGGGTCGTCCTATATTCGGGCAAATACGGTAATAGTTAAATGTGTTTGATGATCAGAAACATTTTGTGTCACAAACATGCAAAAGAATAAGAAATCAGGAAGGGGAAAATAGTTTTTCACACACACACACACACACACACACACACACACACACACACACACACACACACACACACACACACACACACACTCAATACTGTAGTATTAGTAGTAGTAGTAGTAGTTGTTGTAGTGGTAGTAGTAGTAGCAGTAGTAGTATTAGTAGTAGTAGTTGTAGTGGTAGTAGTAGAAGTAGCAGTAGTAGTATTAGTAGTAGTAGTTGTAGTGGTAGTAGTAGTAGCAGTAGTTTTAGACTGGTTCAGATCGTAGTCTCAGTGTCCATATAAACAACATCATGTCAGATACTACAGATCTGTTCTGTGGGGTACCCCAAGGCT
>SSNR01000429.1:46660-47938 GCA_006937965.1 Callopanchax toddi | reverse complement strand
GAGTCCTCAGGTCCACAGACCAGAATCTACTAACAGCTCCAACCTGAGTCCTCAGGTCCACAGACCAGAATCTACTAACAGTTCCAACCTGAGTCCTCAGGTCCACAGACCAGAATCTACTAACAGCTCCAACCTGAGTCCTCAGGTCCACAGACCAGAATCTACTAACAGTTCCAAGGACCAGATTTAAAGTCCAGGTGATGTCTCCTTCCAGTCTGTTGCACCGCGACTTTGGAATGACCTTCCTTTAGTCTGACGCTGTATAGACAGTCTGGACTCCTTTAAAAAGCAGCTGAAGACCCAATTATTCAAAACTGCTTTTAAATAACTATTTTGTGTTCTCTTGTTGTTGTTTAATGATTTTGATTTGTAATGATATTTTGTTTTATTAATTTTATTTGCTTTATCATGTTTGATTCTGTTTTCTGTGAAAGGTGCTATAGAAATAAATTTTACTTACTTACTTACTTACTAGTTGTAGTGGTAGTAGTAATAGTAGTAGCAGTAGTAGTTGTAGTAGTAGTAGTAGCGGGACTAGCGGCACTAGCTCAGTTGGGACAGTGTCCGGTCTGGTAACCAGAGGGTCACCGGTTCGATCCCCAGCTCTGGCTGGGTTAGATTGTCGTTGTGTCCTTGGGCAAGACACTTCACCCACCTTACTGTGTGACTGTGAGTGTGACTGTGTGTGAATGTTGGTGGTGGTCAGAAGGGCCGATGGTCAGAATGGCAGCCTCTCTTCTGTCAGTCTGCCCCAGGGCAGCTGTGGCTACAGACGTCTGTCGTAGTTTACCACCACCGGTGAGAATGACTGTGTGAATGAATGATGCAACTCTGTAAAGCGTCTTTGAGTGACCTAGAAAAGCGCTATATAAAACTGATGCATTATTATTATTAGTAGTAGTAGTAGTAGCAGTAGTAGTTGTAGTACTAGTAGTAGTAATAGTATTAGTAGTTGTATTGGTAGTAATAGTAGTAGTTGTAGTGGTAGTAGTAGTAATAGTTGTTGTACTGGTAGTAGTAGCAGTAGTAGTAGTAGTATTAGTAGTAGTAGTTATAGCAGTAGTTGTAGTAGTTTCAGTAGTAGTAGTAGTAGTTGTAGCAGTAGCAGTAGTAGTAGTAATAGTAGTAATAGTAGTTGTAGTGGTAGTAGTAGTAGTAGTAGTAGTAGTGGTAGTAGCAGTAGATGTTGTAGTGGTAGTAGTAGTAATAGTTGTTGTAGTGGTAGTAGTAGTTGATGTAGTAGTAGTAGTAGTAATAGTTGTTGTAGTGGTAGTGGTA
>SSNR01000429.1:26660-34160 GCA_006937965.1 Callopanchax toddi | reverse complement strand
GGACCACACCCACTGGTGACATCACTCCTCTAGAGACAGGAAGTGGTCCTCTGACTCATGGCTGGTCAGATTAATAATGAACGACTCTAGGGTTGGTATGTGGAGGTCCTCTGATTTGTAGGGACTTAGGGACACATTCATCAGCAGAACTTTCCTGTTCTGGTGCAGTTTGGGGATTCAGTCCAGACGCATTAGTTCAGAACCAGGAATCTGATCCGTTCTGGATCTCCAAGGAGCCATGAAGTGATGCTACAACTGTAGAGATCTGGTCTCCTCCTAAAGCAGGATCTGGATCAGCGGGAGGCTCTAAGACAATGTTCTGATGTTCTTCTGTCTGCAGGATTATCGTGTGAATATCTTCCTCCGTCAGCAGTGGAACGACCCCAGACTCGCCTACTCTGAGTACCCAGATGACTCTCTGGACCTGGACCCGTCCATGTTGGACTCCATCTGGAAACCAGATCTGTTCTTTGCTAACGAGAAGGGAGCCCATTTTCATGAAGTCACCACGGACAACAAGCTGCTGAGGATCTTTAAGAACGGGAACGTTTTGTATTCTATCAGGTGAGTTCTGGTTCCTCCTGCTGGTTCTAGTCGGTCTGATCTGTCCTCACAGCTCCAGTAGAGATCTAACTTCCTGCCTGAAGGAGCACCCAGAACCAGATAGTAGTGGGAAAGTCTGAGCTGCTTCTTGGGAAACATCTAGCTCAGGGGTGTCAAACTCCTTTTCACCGAGGCCACGTCAGCATAATGGCTGTCCTCAAAGGGCCAGATCACTTCAAAATGTAACCAAATTAAATGTAAAATAAATGTAACAACTCCTTAACGTTACATACCTCTGACTTTATTACTTCTACAAGATAAAACATTACAAATGCATGAAAACTAGGTCTGCTTGTTGCTCTGTTAGAACATAAATCCTTTTGATCTGTCAGGTTATGAAACCCACTGAACTCCATCAATCAAGGATCAAACTATTCAAGTGGATTAGAAATACATCAGAGTTATAATAACTCTGATCAAAACAGTTGTTATAGTTAGGGGTGCACACAATCTGTCATCACATGTCCTCAAGGGAGAACCTGGCTCTGGGGTTTGGTCGCACATGGGGGGGGGGGGTAGAAGATGATGATTTGCTGTTGGCTCAACATTTTTCTGCTTAATGCTCAATATTTCAAACAACCTTTAACTCATGAGGTCATTCTAATGCTTAAATAAAACTTTTAAACATATTTAAACCAGTTAAATATTAAAGCCTTCTACTAGTCACCTCTCCGTCTGACAGAGCGATGACCCGTTTCTCCCTCACTGCAGTCAGACAGCTGCAGCAGGTGAGGAGGCGTGACGATCAAGGTGTTCTGATCCTCCTGACTGAGCACCGTTAATATTAATGTTCATTAGCTCGTATAAAAGTCCAACACAACACGTTATCTTAGGCAGAAACTGGTTAATCTGGTTTGCCATCAGGGAAGAGGATGATCAGCTGACGGAGGGATGGAGGATCAGCAGCTCCCCGCGCGCGCACGCATCATGGATCAACAATCGACCAGTGATCTTTTGTTCTGGTCAACTAAAATGACTGATTCTGACAGAGAGAACTGGATATGTGATGACAAAATGAACGTCTTTCTCAGAGGGGAATTATTTATCAGCAGCTGGAGAGCGCGAGCTGTCGGGTCGGGGAGGAGTTAGTGAAGCGCGCGAGCGCAGCCAGCTGGATCGCAAACCGTGTCCCGAACCATAAGGTGATCTGTTCTGATCACGGATCGATTGTGACCCGTTGTACCCCTACTGGGCATGTGTGAGCTGCGTGCGTGGGTCGGACGTACTGTGATTGTGTGTGTGTTAAAGCGCGCGCCGAGCTGTGCGTAATGGCGCACTGGAGATGCTGTGTGTGTGTGTGTGTCGGAGCAGAGGTCCTACCGTGTGTGTCTCCTAGCTTCAGAGGTCATGTGACTCATTCACTGAGCTGCAACAGGATGTGAAGTTCGTCAGATCGAGGGTCTCCCATCGGGACCGCGCAGCGCTGGTCCGCAAAGACGCGTTCGAAATCCGGTTCTCATGAGGACCAGGGTACTGCTTGTGTGCACCCTGCCCTGTAGAGGCGGTAAGCCGTCAAGTCGCGGGTAACACAATTGACATGCATTGTGGGAAATGTAGTTTTTGGTCAAAGTACGCTTTTTACCTATTTATTTCTGAATACTCAGACCTTTTAAGCTCTCGCGGGCCACATTAAATGACGTGGCGGGCCACATTTGGCCCGCGGGCCTTGTGTTTGACACATATGATGTAGAGGATTAGAACCCTTAAATTCCTGTCCTGTTTTTGTCCTTATTGACTCAAGAGGTGTGTCAATTTGTTCACAGGGTTCTAATGATTTAAAGAAAATAGAACAAACACTACTATCGGCTCTGAGAGGAAACGTTCCCTAAACGGTGCTCCAGGTCCAGACTGGAGCCTGAAGGGTAGAACAAAACCTTCTGTTCAGTCAGGTTCTCAGGTGGCGTTCAGTCTCCGCTCTGTCCGTTACAGCGGAAACAGGCGTTCAGTCTCCGCTCTGTCCGTTACAGCAGAAACACACACACACACACACACACACACACACACACACACACACACACACACACACACACACACATTCTCCGCGTTTAAATCGGATTAATCCAGTCAGTGGGTCAATGTTCTGTTTTCCGTTCTTGTCTGTGTTTGTTGTGTTGTTGTTGTTTACATGTTCTTATCTGTGTGTGTTTGTTGTGTTGTTGTTGTTTACATGTTCTTATCTGTGTGTGTTTGTTGTGTTGTTGTTTACATGTTCTTATCTGTGTGTGTTTGTTGTGTTGTTGTTGTTTACATGTTCTTATCTCTGTGTGTGTTTGTTGTGTTGTTGTTGTTTACATGTTATCTGTGTGTGTTTGTTGTGTTGTTGTTTACATGTTATCTGTGTGTGTTAGTTGTGTTGTTGTTTACATGTTATCTGTGTGTGTTAGTTGTGTTGTTGTTTACATGTTATCTGTGTGTGTTTGTTGTGTTGTTGTTTACATGTTCTTATCTGTGTGTGTTTGTTGTGTTGTTGTTGTTTACATGTTATCTGTGTGTGTTTGTTGTGTTGTTGTTTACATGTTCGTATCTGTGTGTGTTAGTTGTGTTGTTTACATGTTATTATCTCTGTGTGTGTTTGTTGTGTTGTTGTTGTTTACATGTTCTTATCTCTGTGTGTGTTTGTTGTGTTGTTGTTGTTTACATGTTCTTATCTCTGTGTGTGTTTGTTGTGTTGTTGTTGTTTACATGTTCTTATCTCTGTGTGTGTTTGTTGTGTTGTTGTTTACATGTTCGTATCTGTGTGTGTTAGTTGTGTTGTTTACATGTTCTTATCTCTGTGTGTGTTTGTTGTGTTGTTGTTTACATGTTCTTTTCTGTGTGTGTTTGTTGTGTTGTTGTTTACATGTTCTTATCTGTGTGTGTTTGTTGTGTTGTTGTTTACATGTTCTTATCTGTGTGTGTTTGTTGTGTTGTTGTTTACATGTTCTTATCTGTGTGTGTGTTTGTTGTGTTGTTGTTTACATGTTCTTATTCTGTGTGTGTTTGTTGTGTTGTTGTTTACATGTTCTTATCTGTGTGTGTTTGTTGTGTTGTTTACATGTTCTTATCTCTGTGTGTGTTTGTTGTGTTGTTGTTGTTTACATGTTCTTATCTGTGTGTGTTTGTTGTGTTGTTGTTTACATGTTCTTTTTTTGTGTTTGTTGTGTTGTTGTTTACATGTTCTTATCTGTGTGTGTTTGTTGTGTTGTTGTTGTTTACATGTTATCTGTGTGTGTTAGTTGTGTTGTTTACATGTTATTATCTCTGTGTGTGTTTGTTGTGTTGTTGTTGTTTACATGTTCTTATCTGTGTGTGTGTTGTGTTGTTGTTTACATGTTCTTATCTGTGTGTGTTTGTTGTGTTGTTGTTTACATGTTCTTATCTCTGTGTGTGTTTGTTGTGTTGTTGTTTACATGTTCTTATCTGTGTGTGTTTGTTGTGTTGTTGTTTACATGTTCTTATCTGTGTGTGTTTGTTGTGTTGTTGTTTACATGTTCTTATCTGTGTGTGTTTGTTGTGTTGTTGTTGTTTACATGTTCCCATTTGTGTGGTTGTTGTTGTTGTTTACATGTTCTTATTTTTGTGTATCTCTGTTTTTCAGACTGACCCTAACCCTCTCTTGTCCGATGGATCTGAAAAACTTCCCGATGGATGTTCAGACCTGCATCATGCAGCTGGAGAGCTGTGAGTATGACCTTTGACCCTGACATCAGACGCTGTGGGGGGCGTTTTGATTCGTTGCGTCTGATTGGTGTTTATGTCGGTGACTCCTCGTTAGAGGCTGTAACCAGTAGCACTTCAGAGGAGTTCCTCATGTCGGTGACCTGAACAGCATCACTGTTCGGTGAATAATCACTTCCTGTCTCTGAGCTCCAGCTCTCGCGTCAGCAGATTATTATTCATCGTAGCTGAATGAACTCGTCCGCTCTGTGCTGAATGTGCGTTTATCCCATACCTCACTGACTCAATCTGTTCATATTCCTGCAGGGAGTCCGGCTGCTGAGGCTGCTCCACGTGAGCAGACTGAAACGTCACAATCCTGCCAAATGAGTGAAGGAAAAGGGTTAGGGTTAGTGAGGTCAGCAGAGACACGCTTTAGAGCTGCTTCATGTTGAGGGTTTATTTGTGAATCTTTATCTTTAACTCCTCTGATTGAGGTTCTGACAAGAATCCAGACTTTAGTCAGCGTTGACCTCCTGCCCTCAGGCTTTAGTGAACTTATAAAGTCATAGTGTTAAAAAATAAATAAATAAAAAATAAATAAATAAATAAAGTCATAGTGTAGACATCTTAAATGATCAGAATACCTCTAACTCTTTAGAGCCTGAACTCCATCCATCCATCCATCATCCATCATCATCCATCATCATCCATCATCCATCCATCATCCATCAACATCCATCATCATCCATCATCATCCATCATCCATCCATCATCCATCAACATCCATCATCATCCATCATCATCCATCATCCATCTATCATCATCCATCATCATCCATCATCCATCCATCATCATCCATCATCATCCATCATCCATCAATCATCATCCATCCATCCATCATCATCATCCATCATCCCTCCATCATCCTCCATCCATCCATCCATCCATCAATCCATCCATCATCAACCATCCATCCATCCATCCATCCATCCATCATCACCATCATCCATCATCATCCATCCATCATCATCCATCATCATCCATCATCATCCATCATCATCCATCATCCATCCATCATCATCCATCATCATCCATCCATCCATCCATCCATCATCCATCATCATCATCATCATCCATCCATCCATCCATCCATCCATCATCATCCATCATCATCCATCATCATCCATCATCATCCATCATCATCCATCATCATCCATCATCCATCATCATCCATCCTCCATCCACATCATCCATCCATCATCATCCATCATCATCCATCATCCATCCATCATCATCCATCATCCTCCTCCATCCATCCATCCATCCATCCATCCATCCATCCATCCATCCATCCATCATCCATCCATCATCATCATCCATCATCATCCATCATCATTTATCATCCATCCATCCAACCATCATCATCCATCATCATCCATCATCCATCCATCATCATCCATCATCCATCATCATCATCCATCATCATCCATCATCCATCCATCATCATCCATCCATCATCATCCATCATCATCCATCATCCATCCATCATCATCCATCATCCATCCATCATCATCCATCATCATCCATCATCCATCCATCATCATCCATCATCATCCATCATCATCCATCATCCATCCATCATCATCCATCCATCATCATCCATCATCATCCATCTACCATCATCCATCATCATCCATCATCATCCATCATCCATCCATCATCATCCATCATCATCCATCATCATCCATCATCCATCATCATCCATCATCCATCCATCATCATCCATCATACATCATCCATCCATCATCATCCATCATCATCCATCATCATCCATCATCATCCATCATCCATCCATCATCATCCATCATCCATCCATCATCATCCATCATCCATCATCATCCATCATCCATCCATCATCCATCCATCATCATCCATCATCCATCCATCATCATCCATCATCATCCATCATCATCCATCATCCATCATCATCCATCATCATCCATCATCATCCATCATCATCCATCATCCATCATCATCCATCATCCACCCATCATCATCAATCCATCATCATCCATCATCATCCACATCCATCCATCATCATCCATCCATCCATCCATCCACCCATCCATCCATCATCATCATCCATCATCATCATCATCCATCATCATCATCATCATCCATCATCATCCCTCATCATCCATCATCATCATCATCATCCATCATCATCCATCATCATCCATCATACATCATCCATCCATCATCATCCATCATCATCCATCATCCATCCATCATCATCCATCATCCATCCATCATCATCCATCATCCATCCATCATCATCCATCATCACCATCATCATCCATCCTCCATCCATCATCATCCATCATCCATCCACCATCATCATCCATCATCCATCCATCATCATCCATCCATCATCATCCATCATCATCCATCATCCATCCATCATCCATCCATCATCATCCATCATCATCCATCATCATCCATCATCATCATCATCCATCATCATCCATCATCATCCATCATCCATCCATCATCATCCATCATCATCCATCATCATCCATCATCATCCATCATCATCCATCATCCATCCATCATCATCCATCATCCATCCATCATCATCCATCATCATCATCCATCCATCATCATCATCATCCATCATCATCATCATCATCCATCAATCATCATCCATCATCATCCATCCTCCATCCATCCTCATCCATCATCATCCATCATCATCCATCATCCATCCATCATCATCCATCATCATCATCCATCATCATCATCATCCATCATCATCATCATCATCCATCATCATCCATCATCATCCATCATCCATCCATCATCATCCATCATCCATCCATCATCATCCATCATCCATCCATCATCATCCATCATCATCATCCATCATCATCATCCATCATCATCCATCATCATCCATCCATCATCCCATCCATCATCATCCATCATCATCCATCATCATCCATCATCCATCCATCATCATCCATCATCATCCATCATCCATCCATCATCATCCATCATCATCCATCATCATCCATCCATCATCATCCATCATCATCCATCATCATCCATCATCCATCATCATCCATCATCATCCATCATCATCATCCATCCATCATCATCCATCATCATCCATCATCATCCATCATCATCCATCATCCATCCATCATCATCCATCATCATCCATCATCATCCATCATCCATCCATCATCATCCATCATC
>SSNR01000428.1:440742-463940 GCA_006937965.1 Callopanchax toddi | reverse complement strand
CAATCTGTCACATTTAACAGGTTTCACTCACCAGACAGCGCAGAAAACTCAGGCAAAGGTGTTCTGAGGAGAGAAAACCATAAATTAGAACATCTGAACAATTCTGACTTCTACATATAACAACAAGTCTTCTGGTTACTGACATCTGAGTCTCTGTTCCTCTGAGTCCAGCAGAGGGACAGAGACAACAGCAGGTAAAACACCTGCAGTCTTTAGACCTGCATCCTTCATAGCTCAGCACCAGAACTACAGCTGGACTGTCATCCAATCAGAATGTACCAACAAGGTGTTCACCAGATTAAACCCACACACAGTAACATTTATGTGGCTTTAGTGAAGACTGGGTCACTGTGATGAACAGGATTCATAACATTCACAGTTTCACACAGGTAACATGTTTACTCACCTGTAAATAGAGTGTAATCCAACAATGTTCTAAAGAAAAAGAACACCAAATTAGTTATCTGTATAAATCTGTCACCTACAGCAGGTCTACAATTCTCATCAAAGCCTACTATACTCCAGGTTTTAGAGGAAACAGAATATTAGTCCAATAATCTGTCTCCTGTTCACAGGTTATCTGTAAAATTTACATTTTAGAGTCATCACTCAGTATCAGGTCAGATTTTAGCTTGGAGTAACCTTATTAAGTAAGTAAGTAAGTAAAGTTTATTTCTATAGCACCTTTCACAGAAAAAAAAAAATCACAAAGTGCTTCACAGAAAACAGAATCAAACATGATAAAACAAATAAAATTAATAAAACAAACAAAATATCATTACAAATCAAAATCATTAAACAACAACAAGAGAACACAAAAGAGTTATTTAAAAGCAGTTTTGAATAATTGGGTCTTCATCTGCTTAATATATTCCTTAATATAGAGTCAGACAATGCTAAGTGGATGTTAACAATAAACAAGTGATGGAGTTTAAGGTATATTAGTTTTGTATACTACTTACCAAATAAAGCACCGGAACTCTGAATAACAGACACAACAAAGAAACACAGCAGGTTACATTATGGTACAACTGGATGTTTAACTACTAATTAAATAATGACCTGCTCAGAGGGATTACATCTGTACAATCTATTCATGTTAAAACACCTCCTGAGTTACAGTCAAAAATGTTTTTGATGTTTTAAGTTGAACATTTTATGCCACAGTTACCTATAACCATTAACAGTTTGTGCTCCTCCTGCTGTTTAATCAGTAACAGTAACTACAGATCTCCGCTAGGTAACAGCCATCTTAACAGAGCAGTCTACATCCAGAAAACAGTTCCAACTTTTAAACACAAAAAGTCCTCCTGCCTTGAGTTTGACTTAATTTAACCTTTAACTGGGAGTTCAGATTGTCTAAACAGAATCTTGGACATTAAACACAAATTCAACTGTACTTTAGGTCAGCTAACAGCTCCCAGTTTAGAACCCTATCTGAATTAAACACTGTCTAAAGCTTTAAAATAAAAAAATTTTAGTATTCTTTTTACATGAAAAGGTTAATGCAGCCATCACTTTGGTCAAACAAAATTATAAAACTACACTGGATAGTTAAAGTCAACGTTATTCTTTCAGCAGTGAAATGGTTAAAAAGCTAGCACAACCTCCAACTGACAGAGAAACCTAATGGAGCCACATAGGCTAACCTGATCACTAAAAAGTGCCCAAAACACGGAAAAATGTGTTTCTAAACATTCCTACATGAAGGGCAGTAAAGCAAATTAATATATTTAATCAGCAGTAACTCTGTAAATCACAGAACCAAACATATTTCCACCGAAATGATATAATATATCTGGGTAACCAGTTTTAGCACACCACCTCAGGCTAGGTGCTAACCGTTAACTAACTGCCTTAACTTAGCTGCCTCTAGCATCTCAGCATTCAACACAAACCATAAATATTCATCAAAAAAGCCTCCAAACGTTGTCTGTGAGCATTGGGAACCGTTTTTCAGTAAGTTTATTTATCTCACACTCTAACAAGCCGTGTCACAGTAAGTTAGCAGAGCAAAGCTAGCAGCCGGCTAGCTGAGGCTAGGAAGAGGCCTAGTAGCACCAATGAGCCGATCTAACGGTTAATAAAACTTTTTATAAACTGTAAAACCAATTTAACCTTGTATATTATTGATAGGAGTCGAGTTCAACATCACATTATCAACGAAATATAAAACTAAACCTCTATTATGTTATAAAAAAAACATTTATTACGTTCAACTCCAGCTAAATGCAGCTACTCACCTCAGAGAAGGTTCTGGAACAGGGGGCGGAGCTTGTGAGAACGTGTCACATCTTGTCTAACAGGACCCTTAGAACACCTCCAGAATATAATACAGCATTAAAAGTGACAATAAATGACATCTTTCACCATTTTCTCTCAACTTCATGCTATTAAAAAGGTTTAAAACTAAACACATACTTAAATAAATAAAAGTATAGGTTATTAATCATTCAAAAATATGTTATTTAAAATATTTTATGTAATAATCTCAGAAGGAGATAATATTTTTCTCTAATGTATTATTTACAAAATGTTGGAGAGATGTGTTTCGTTGTATGGAGTCAGTTAATGGAACAAAGTGGAATCAGACAAGAAGCAAGCTAATTCAATTGTAATATTCAAAAAGACTTAAAAACATTATGTTAAGAAAATATAATAATTAATTTTTATTATTTATTATTATTATTATTATTATTTCTACCTGTTTTATTTTCTGTTCTCTCTCTGCAAAGATGATGTTACATTAATAATAAATATTTGAAATTTAGAGAAGGTAAAGGAGTTAAATTGAGTTAAATAGTTCAAAATACCTGATTTGTTGACATCTAGGTGTAGAAATTTGTATAAAAAGTGCAATTTAGCTGAAAAGATTGCTTAAACACTCAAATGGTTAGCAAAAGAAGAAAATAGCAAAAGGCAATAACTTGCAAAAAAGTTTACACCAGCAGAAAAGGTAAACATATAGTGGAAGAAATATTACAAGATTAGCTAAACAGTACATTGTAAGAAAGACTTTAAGGTCAAGCAGAATGGTAGAATATTAGTTAAAATATAATGAGGTTGAAAGTAGTTTAATTTGAGTTGGAAGCCTTAAAATATCTTAATTTTGTATTGTACTTCTTTGAATTTGCTGAAATATGTTCAATTTAGCTTAAAGAAATTGTTAAAACCTCTAAAAATATCTAACAAGCTGAACTTAAGCGAGGCTAAAGAGTTTAAAGACAGTTTAATGAATGTAGGTCAAACACAGAAAGACATTAAGGAGTCAGAAAATCAAGGAGTTCTGTTGAAAGAGGACCAAAATCTCAACGTTTTGATATATGACTTGTCTAAATCGGACAAACGGTGTGAGCGTAGGGACATTTAGTTCAAAAAGGTGCTCACATGCAGTAAAAGTGTGACCAGCTGATGAAAGTTACAGGTTTAAGAAGAAGAAAGTAGTTTAATTTGAGTTCAAGGGCTTAAAATATCTTAATTTTTTATTTTAACAGTTTAAAATAGCTAAAAAAGTTAAATTTAGCTGAAACAAAAGTTTAAAACCTCAGAAAAAAATCTCAAAACCTGAACTAAAGCTCAACTGAAGAATATAAAGACATTTTAAGGGTCAAACACAGATAGAGCTGAAGGATCATAAAATCAGGGACTTCTGCTGAAAGAGAAGATGATTCTTTAAAAACCGTAATATGTATGGCCTTAAGTAGCATATCTGCTGAAAAAGGACAAAAATCCCAACATTTTGATGTATAACTTGTCTAAATAGGACAAACGTTGTGAGAGTAGGAACATTTTGTTTAGAAAGGTGCTCAAATGCAGTCCAAATCCATTACACACTGAGAGAAGCATAAACCAATCAGCCTGGCCAATCAGAAAGCACCAATTTAGCTGAGTCATGCTTAGGTGACATACAATTTAACTATGTCTACCTGACCCCACTGTGTTTCAAATGGATGTACCACTGTCCGAACAACTAGCTGCAATTCAAAAATGATAAGACATAAAGAAAAAATTTAAACTTTGTGGGTGACAGGACACTTCACAGGTGTTCTGTCTAAATTTCTGTGTGTCTACGTTAAAATTTGAGGGAGATATGACGATGGAAAAACAGGGTTCAGTGAAAGTTCAAAGACAGACAAATGAGGTCGATTAACATGAGAAATCGGCCCAAAAAGGGAGGATTTCTGCTGGCCTTGAGGTGATTTATGAACGAGCCATACTACCTATGGCCCAAACAACCAGATCTTCTGAAACTAGACAAAAATCCCAACATTTTAATGTATAATTTGTTGATGTTCTTCAAACTGAGTGACTGTAGTGACCATTTGAAAGAAAAAGTCTCTCCTAATCCAAAACGTGCTGAGGGTTAGAGGGCGGTGATGACATCACTAGAGTGGGAGACAGGTTTGAGATTCACGATTCACTCCCGAACAAAGTTGTCCTGCTCCCACAGTTTTCACAGCACATGTATAATTTATACATCTCTGATTAGGGATTTTTGTTAGCTTTCAGAAAATGTAACTCTCATGTCTGTGTGACTTACGGTTCTCTCACAAATCCACCTAGTTAGCTCAGAAAGTCCAAATCTGCTCCTATCTCTTTCATTATAATTTTGACGTTTTTTTTGTCTGACTTCTGAAATGTTCCTTGAGTTTAACTCGTCATATCTCAGGAATGGTTAAAGATATCAACAAGCTGAATCATTCGGGAATAGTTGAAAGTCTTGTGAGTCTTTTAAAAGTTGAATGAAGTTTATAGGTTGAAGTATGCTGAAGTAGTTAAACTTTAAAAAATTGTTGAATTTGTTGAAAAATTTGAAGAATTTGAAAGATTTCAATGTATTCCAATGGGCCAAAAAGTTGGACAAAAAGCTGAATATCTTAAAAAATATTAAAGATTTCAAGAAGAAAAGTCATAGCCCGCATGTCCTGAAGAAGCTGAACGTTTTGATATATGAATTGTTGAAATTGGCTGAAAATTGTGGAAGGAGAAGCGAGCCAAAAAACGGCGGAAGTTGAATAATAAGAAAAATAAAGAGAAACAGCAAAACAATAGTTGGAATGCTTAGTCAGCATTCCAACTAATAAAGAGAAACAGCAAAACAATAGTTGGAATGCTTAGTCAGCATTCCAACTAATAAAGTGCTACACAATATAAATTACCTGCATTCACATAAAACGTGCAAGGGTTAACAGCAGTCTCTGGTCAACAGAACAATGTGCTTTATCTGCAAAAGAGGCGCCATAGCATTACTCAGTGGATTCACCTGCTAACTTTTTCACAGAGAACAAACATACAAAACACGACATTAGCTTAAAAACAACCAAGCTAAAGTGAGCTGCAGTAACAAAAGTTCAACAACGTCCACTTCTGGTGACCTAAACACAACATATTAGCACATTAACATGTTTTTATTGCTAAACATCGCAGAGACATGTTACCTCAGCAGCGCTCCTCGTGGCTCTGAGGATTACCCATAATACCTCGCTTTTTAGAGTGAATGCAATTTCACTTTTTACCAGCAGATGGCGCAATTTAGCAGGATTTAATCTGAACCTTTTTTAACTATGTTACATATGGGCATCCACTTTCACTAGAAACATTTCGTCCTCAAATGACCCAGCAAAATGTACATGAATACGTTGCCATGGTTTTTCCGGCCAGTCCCATGGGTGAAGAGGTGCAGACAGTGGCATACAACGAATGCTCTGCCCTGACATGCAGCCCTTTACAGTTTCTTCAATCTGTTTATCAAGTCCAGGCCACCAGAAATAGCTTCTAACAAGTTCTTTCATACAAACCATGCCAGAGTGGCCAGCATGTAGCTGTTGCAACACCCTCTTCTGCAGTGGAGGTCGAATGATCCCTCTGCGTCCCCATAAGAGACAACCTGCCTGAACTGTCAGCTCATTCCTTTTTGAGAGATAGGGGTGTAACTCAGGTGACTCATCATGTTCTCCATGGATCACGACCGCTAATAGTTTTGATAACACCGGGTCAGTCCTGGTCTGTCGTTTTACTTGCAGGGCAGTTACAGGAGCTTCCTCTACTTGCCTAAAATAGAAGATGTCTGCTTGTGGGGGTTCTTCTTTCACTGTTTGCAGTGGCAACCTTAAGAGGCCATCAGCATTTCCATGAAACTCTGACTTCCTGTACCTTATTTTGTCTGTGTGTGCTGACAACAGCAAAGCCCATGTTTGCATTCGGCTTGCCGCTAATGATGGAATACTTGTAAGTGGCCCAAAGATTGTGGTGAGGGGGCGATGGTCAGTCAGAAGGATAAACTTCCTCCTGAACAGGTACTGGTGGAACTTTCGGATCCCAAACACGATTCCCAGTGCCTCACGTTCGATCTGAGCATAGTTACACTCCGTCTTGCTGAGGGTGCGTGATGCAAATGCAATTGGGCGTTCTTCTCCATTTGGCATGATGTGAGATATGCCCTGCCCCTATGTCATATGGAGAAGCATCACAAGCAAGCTGAATAGGCAATGTAGGGTCAAAATGTGTTAAAGCATCAGACTCCAACAATGCAGTCTTTGTCTGTCTAAAAGTTTTTTTCACACTGCTCCATCCATTTCCATGTCCTGGTGTGACATAAAAGTTGATGAAGAGGTTGGAGCATGGAAGACAGGTTTGGAATAAACCTTCCACAATAGTTGAGAAGTCCCAGATAGGAGCACAGTTGACTCACATTTTGTGGAGCTGGGGCATCCATCACTGCTTTGACTTTAGATGGGGCCTTGTAAACTTTAACCTTCAGACCTTCAGAGTCAATCACATGCCCCAGATATTCAACTGAAGGCTTGAAGAGCTCACACTTGTTTTTGCGGAGTCTGAGTCCATGTTCTTCCAGCCGCTGCAGTGTGGCATCCAGATTTGTCAAGTGTTCCTCATCGGTTTTGCCGGTGATGAGTATGTCATCTAAATAACACTGGACCCCATTCAATTCACTCAATATTTGCTCCATGGCACATTGAAATAAAGCCGGGGCTGAAGTAATGCCAAAAGGCATTCTACGGTATCTGTAGAGGCCTTTGTAAGTCACTATTGTCAGTAACTCTTGGGAGCTCTCATCGACATGCATCTGCAAATATGCTTGATTGAGATCAATTTTGCTGAATTTCTTTCCTCCAGCCAAATTTGCAAACAAATCTTCAATGTGTGGGAGTGGGTATTGTTCTGCTTCCAGCACTGGGTTTACTGTGACTTTGAAATCCCCACAGATCCTTACAGAGTCATCTCGTTTCATTACTGGTACTATGGGGGTGGCCCAGTCACTCTGGCTGACGTTTTCCAGCACATCATTTTCAACCAAAGACTGCAATTCGGCTTCGACCTTTGGCCTAATAGCATAAGGAACAGGTCTTGCTTTTCGAAACTTTGGTTTAGTGTCAGGTTTAATGTTCAGTTTGACTGTTGCTCCTTTCATGTTTCCCAGTTCTTCTTTAAAAACAGCTGAATGCTTGTTAAAGCCATACTCAGTGGCCAGGTAAACAAGCTATGTCTTGCTAGCTAGTTTACAGAAACACGACTCGGAGCACTCACCCCTCCCGTCGGGTATAATCTGTAACGCCAGCCTCACGCGGACATGGGACTCCGTTTTGCGACAATAACAATGCAGAGTCTAACTTCAGCCGTAGAAATGTTCCCCCAACTTTTCCTCTTTTCACCTCCAAACGTTTTTAGTTTTCTGCTAGCTGAAAAGGTGTTTTTTTGGGGGGGACTCTGGTATTTTTATCTTAAAATAAAAGCACTTACCACAGACTAATTCTGTCCTCCTTTCACTTCCGGGATGTTCAGATGGAAAATGTGTCCGGCGGATTATTGGTGATTCCAAGCAGTGCGGAAATGCGGCAGACAGACAGCTGGATTGTCCAATCCTATCGTTCGCTGAAGTTTTTAGAGAACTGCGGGACAACTACTTTATTGATTTCTTTTGGGGTTTTTTTTTAATCTCCACAATATATTTATGGCTATACTATGTTGGAACGTTGTTAAGAGGCTTTAAAAAAACGATAAAAGCTACATTGTTTACCTGGCTACTGAGTATAAGAATCGCTGTCAGATTCACATTCTCGCTGTGCAACATTCGAATTGCAGGCCAGTCGAGTCTTATTTCCTTCATCCAAGACCATCCAAACAGGGAAGGAAAATTTCCTTTAACAACATATAATGGCAATTTTGCCATCTGACCATTTACCTGGACTCTGACGTTGATGAATCCCCTGGTTGGTACTGGCTCACCTGTATATGTTTTCAGAATGAGTTTGGATGGCTGCAGTGGTAAGTGATGTAAGATCTTTTTGTAGATAGCATCAGACACAAGGGAGACTGCCGCACCAGTATCTAATTCCATGCGGACGTGTTTTCCATCCAGCAGTGGGGAAACCCAGTATCCCTCTGGACCCCAGCTCACTGACAACACATACACAGCCGCCTCATCCGATGAACTGGTGTCCCCTGTAGCAGTCTGGGTATGCTGTACACTAAGTATAGATGGACTTTTTTTTAAAATCTATTTGTCTTTTTAGTGCTGTGATTTTTCTCTCAGGCTCCTTGCTTTTGCAGGTCCGTTCAATGTGTCCTTTTCTTCCCACAGTTCTTGGAAGTCAGGCTTTTACTCCAGCAATCTGCTGCAAAGTGTCCAGTCCTGTCACAACGATAACATCTGTCATGAGCTCTGATATCCTCAGTTTGAACCTTGTGCAAGTTCCCATTTGTTCTTAACTGGTGAGCCTCCTTAGCAGCCAGCTCCATGGACACTCTAATCTCTATAGCTTTGTCCAGTGTGAGGGCGCTCTCTGTCAAAAGATGTTTCTGAATGGCTTCACTTCTCAGACCGCACACTAGTCTGTCTCTGATGGCATCATTTAATCCCTCATTGAATGCACAGTGTTCTGACAGCTTCCTCAGAGCAGCAACAAACATAGTCACCAACTCCCCTTCCTCCTGATTTCTTTTATGGAAACGAAAACGCTCAGCAATAACAACGGGCTTCGAAGAAAAATTAACAGCGACTATGCTGGCATAGCTTTTGGCACCAGGCTTCTCTGGCTGTACAAGACAATGCAGCAGGTTAAATGTCTTAGGTTCCCATCACACTCAGGAATGTGGGCACAAGTTTATCCCCTCCAATGTCATTTGCTTGCACAAAATAATCAAAACGCTCCGTGTAAGAGCTCCACGATTCAATGTTCTCATCAAATGGTCCAATACTGCCCATTATCCCAGCCATTTCTGTACTTACAGCCATGTGCTGTGTCACAACCGTGTTGATGCTAGTTAGCTTAGCCTGCTAACAGCACAGACAGTTCAAGAATCATCAACCGGCTCCATCCTGCAATCACACGCAGTCTCCTTTTATCCTCCTCGCCAGTATTATATCTTTGGGTGTCACGCTACAGTTATACTCAATAAACAGATGAAACCTGGTGGCAGGTTGGTCGCTCAGTAGTGTCCTCCATTTATTCTTCACTGTCGGTTAAACAATACAGAACTTCCATTTTGCCCTGCATACCACTGTCCAGCAGGTGGCAGCAACACCTCAAGAACACAGTGCTTATTCTGAATATATAACAGGCTCCACAACCGTCAGCTAGAGACGTCCTCTCAGTAAACAACCAGGGTGACTTTATGCCCTTGAACAACAGGGAAATGCAAGAAATTTCTGCTACAACAAAACTCCTGAAAATGACAGTAATAATGGAAAACATTGTTCTAGAGAACACAGCAGTTTTTTTCATTACATTTGTAAACATGAGCTTGTAAGACTGACCAGTGTAACACTTAACTGTAAATTGAGCAAAAGAAACAAACTTTAGCGCTAAATAATAATGTCAAAGAGAAAAATGAAATCACATCAACTGTGGATTGGTGGATCCTGTACTATATGTATTTTGAGGATGTGAAGGACATTTTTGTTCAAATAGTGCTAAATAAAGAACCATTCTTAAGTGCAACATGGAAGCAGTAGTTAAATTCATCATCACCTGCTGTTGTTTTTGCATTCACAAAAAGCTGAAGTTCATTTACACGTGTAGAGTTTTGGTCTCGTCGTGTACAAAAGTTAGTTTAGGAAGTGGGTGAAAACCAACACCCAGGACTCTTCTGCTCCCTGTTGCAAATGCCAGGATGTGCCCAGGACTCAAAACAGTCACAAAGGTCTCCTCATCTTCAGTCAGCATCGTCTGTGAAAGTGTCTCTCAGCTCCTTTTTTGAAAACAGGAATAGGGTAACTTGAAGGGTGGCCATTTCCACAACACCTAAAAGGAGGACATTTTTGGGGGATGCCCAAAAAAATAATATCAAACCCTTTACATAGTATGACTGTTGTACTCGCCCAAAATATAAGGTCTTTTTTAAAAATTGTCGTTTCCAGCCAGCTTCCAATAGTTTTTGTTAAGAGTTGGTTGGTCTGCCCGCATCAACCTGGTCAACCTGGCTGATTTGATTAGGTTTGGGCAATAGAATTTCTGATATTTGACACTTCATCCAATAATTTGTTACAAAAACATCTTATGGATGCATAATTGCATGTAGACTTTGTTATTTTTGTGTCACTTTTTAAAAATGTTTTCATTTGTTTCATTCATAAAACAAAATGGTCATGTCCTGCCCCCTGGTGTCCAGTCTGTGCTTGTCTTCCTTGTGTTTCCAGGTTCCTCCTCCTGTTTTGACACTTTTGTTATCATGCCACTTGAGTTTCATTTTGTTGACTACCTCCTTCCTCATTTAAACATCCCTGTCTGGTCAGTTCTTGTTGAATCCTTACCCTCCAGTCCTCCCTAGTTTATTGTGCTCACTAGCTTAAAGCTGCACTCAGTAATATCCAAACAAGCTAGCTATTTTACAAAAACACGTCTCAGAGCTCTCACCCCTCCCGTTGGGTATAATCCTGACTTAAGATGTATATATTTTGAACAGGCCTGTTGTATTTAACTTTGAATTGTTTTATTTTTAATATCTACTGTCTGGGCTGCATGGTGGCGCAGCTGGTTAGCACTGTTGCCTCGCAGCAAGGAGGTCGTGGGTTCGCGTCCCGGCTCTGCGGCCTCTCTGCGTGGAGTTTGCATGTTCTCCCCGTGCATGCGTGGGTTTCCTCCGGGTACTCCGGTTTCCTCCCACAGTCCAAAGACATGACTGTCAGGCTAATTGGGCTGGTAAATTGTCCTTGGGTGTGAGTGGGTGTGTGGTTGTTTGTCTCGTTCGTCTCTGTGTGGCCCTGCGATGGACTGGCGACCCATCCAGGGTGTCCCCCGCCTCTCGCCCCTTGACCGCTGGAGATAGGCACCAGCTGCCCCGCGACCCTCTGTGGAGGAATAAGCGGCTACAGAAAATGGATGGATGGATGGATCTACTGTCTGAATTTGACTTTGTTCAGAGCTTTGGGCTACTTTGGTTGATGGTGGGAAGGCGCTATATGAATGAATGAGAACCACCAGTCATCCCCCACCCGTCTCTGAACAGAATAAAAATGAGACTCTGAACCAAAATATGTTGCATTTTAGAGTAAGATCATATTATGATCATACAGATGTCTTTAAATTATATAGCAGCTGCACTCATTGGTGCATTAATTAATTGTGATCAGGTGCGAATCAGTTCTTGTGAGCACTGAGACATACTGCAGTGACTCTGTATAATGGATGCTCTAGTCTGCACTCCTTGAAGATCAGCCAATGGCAGAATTTAGATGGGGAGAGTTTTTAGAGATCCCTTAGTTGTCCAGATTTGACTGATCAGCTGATTTAGATTCTCCAGAGCAGTCTTATGGATCTATGAGCTGAACTGGACCTGGTGTTAGATCAACCAAACCACCAGCAACCCTGCAGCTTCTGACCATTCTTGGGTTTCTTGCAACCAACTCATTCCAGTGGGAGTTAGCCAACAAGTCAGCTGATGTTTGTTTGATAGGATGAGTATGACATCTTCTACCTGATGCCTCTTTGTATTCAATTAACAGTTTTCATTAAATGTTCTCTTTAGATATCTCAGTCATCAATGAGCTCCACCTGAGTCACACTGATGGCGTTCACCTTCAGCAACGCTGTGCTACTTGGAGGCCTTGTAGTAGTAAATATGTTTAGTAATCAGACATATCTATATTCATACAAGATAGGAATACCATTTTGTATGTGGACTTTATATGTGGTTGATGTAAAAGGATATTTTTTGGGCCCCTCCCAATTCATCAAAGACGTTAATAATGTGACACAGAGACAAACTTTACTATTCTAAACATTACACTAATACTAATGATTATGAAATACCATCAAATAATTAAGCTGATTTTAAATAAGAGTTTTTAAAGAAACATGTTTATTTTATTCTAATAGTTATTAATTGATTAATTAATGATTAAATAATCCAGCACCAGAGTTAGAGCACAGGGAATACTCAACCAGAGTCCGGTGGAGCTGGACTCAGACCCTCTGAGGGAGGTCGATACCCTGGATGCTGACGTGGACCTCTGAAGTGGTGATCGTGTCACTGACTTGGCTGGTCGGGGGGGGGGGGGGGGGGGGGGGACAGCATTAGAGGAAAATGTACAGACCAGCAGGTTTGACTCCATGACCATGTGAGACTTTGTTTTCGAAGACAGAAAGCAACAGATGGTAAGCATATCTATAAATAAGTCGCTCTTCTAGATAGGAGCTTAGTGCATTAGAGCTGGTTTTTAATGGTCTCTGGGTGAGATTAAAAAGTAAGCTGATTCAAAAATGTGTTTCCTTTTCCTGTGAAGCAGGCAGAGACAAGAGTTAGAGGATAGGAAATCTCCAAGATTATTAAAATAGGAAGTCTCTGAAAACATTGCTTTCCTTAAGCTTTGCAGGTTAATAATTTAAGCTTTAATATCCTCTCACTATGACTGCAGAGCTCACTTAAGTACATAGATCTTACATGTACATCAACAAAAATATTACATACACACATTTCTTTATACTTCTTTATTTATGCACAAATAAAACAAAATAACTAATGGCAAATTTCTGAGTGGATGCAGGATGTAAATGTAGATAAAATCATATCCTCAACTTTTCTTGCTTTTAGCCTCCGGGTCACATTTTCTTCAAGATGCAGAAATAGAATTAATATAAAAAAAGGAAACTCAATTATATAAGCGGTGCTGATCAGCCTACAGATAGCCACCCACCTGAAGCTAAGGCAGCATGCTCTATATGACAGATCTTTTAGAAAAATCTTTTATTTCCTTACATTTTTAAACAAATGTGATGCTTGAGTACAAATCCCATTTCCCTACCAAATCTTTTATTCCTCACACCAGCAGTTGTCCATTCAATTTCCAGGTGAGAACGTGGATTTCTGGACATACATTTATATTGTCTGTGTGATATTTTAAAGCCACTGTTAATCCTAGTAGAACATCTGGGTATACCCACGGGTTTTTGTGAGTGTGTCCTCCAAGCAGCACAGCTCCTTCACTAATGAATTCACAAACACACCCAGGAGAAATCAGGCCTGACCTGGAAGAAGGTGAATGGATTTCCTGAGAACTATTGACAGGTCTGTCCTAACAAGTGAACGCCACCTAAAGAGTCATGCAGTTCATAAAGAAAACCATGCAGCCTGCTCAGACGCTCATGTAGCTGTACTGAGAAACGTAGCATGTTTGCAGTAATTATTGTTCACCGTTTCAACCACAAAGCTGTTGTCACACTGCACTAAGGTCACTTATGTCTTTACAGACATTTTTCTGTCGATAAAGCGTCTGTTCCTGTGTGTCTGCTGGGGAATCTGTCAGTAGTTACCAGAGGTTAGTTTACATGCCCACTTGTGTTTCTATTGCATGTGAGAAACTGCTAAAAAACATTATATTTCCACTAAAACAATGTAAACCTGTTGACTCATCGTGCATCTGTTACTCATCAGAGGTTCTGCTGCTGTAACCCTGGCACTATCTTTATATCTCTCTAAATAATTCCTTGAAAAGAAGCAAAGATATAGAAAACAAACCATATTATAAGATACCTACTGTTTTTAATGCTTAGTTTTGGTCTTTTCTGACATTTGAAGGTCATTGAAGTCTGATAATAAATGATGGGTGTCACTATATTATTTGCTCTGTTGTAAAGGTCAGGCAAATTTGATCTGATATTAAACATGTCAGATCAGAAATAAACCTATTAATTGTTTGTTTTAGGACAAACAAGAAATGATATTCTAACACTGATTAAATCAGACTCCCACCAGCCTGGCATAGCCTGCTTCTAGATAGCTCTCAATTCAATTAAATACTGCATGATTGGATTTGTACCAATAAAGTACTACATGAGATATTGTATTATCCTGTACCACTATCTAATGTTGTCTTTTGGGCCCTCTTTTCAAAATGTAGTTTAACAGCTTTATTGGTTTAGTTTAAACTGTGCTCTCAGGGTGAATAAAAACAGCTGCTCTCATTCCTCCTGTTAGCATCATTGTTTTGTCTTCTTTTAACCCTTTAGGATAATGACCATATTTGATCACTTGTGCATTGTGTGGTTTAAAATATAACTTGCAAACATTTAATAAATATTATGGTAAAAAAACACACACTGCTAAAAATAAGATTTTAATCAGAGGTGCACATAACTAGTTCTCCAGTACGCATGCGCACCCCAGATATCACTTACGGACCAGATCCCTCCGCCCAAATGCGCCTTTGCTGACCGGAGCTGTCATGCGGAACTATGTTTGGGACTCCTTTTGTTGCGAGACCTAAGTGTGCGTCACTAATTAGCTTCCCCGATAGAACTGGTTCATGCTGTTAGGCTCTCACATTGTTAAAAGCGTTGTTCTGTTTCAGCCAGCGACCGAGTGTTGTTCAACAGTGACTCCCGGTTTCAACAGTCATAGGTGCTTTTACAGTCCCAATCGCACAGCCCAGCATGTACGCACCGTGCACGCACTGCACACACACACACACACACACCCACGTACCACACGTCAGCGCCATGTTCTCCCCTGAGTGCCTCAAAGAAACGGGAGGAGATTGACTGAGCCCATCGCCGATGGTCGATACATTCGTCTGATCGCCCAACCTTAGGTTGATTACGGATTGGACCCAGCTGTGCAGCTCTCCGGCGTGCGTCTCTGGAACGCTGCTGGCTGGAGCGAGTGGGAGAAGGTCAGCAGTGCACCGGCGCTGTCCGAGGTGCTGAACCGTAACAAGGAGAGTTAACCCAGGCGTAGCTGCAGGATGACGCCTGGCGCAGCCTCGGGGTCTGTTAGCTAAAGACGCTGGGAGTCTGAGTCGGAGGCAGCTGGAGGGGAGTGTGTGGGGAGCGGTCTCGGGCTGATTTATTTATATATTTATTTACCAAATTTATCTGTGAGGTGGTGTTGAGGAAGTCTTTCAGAACATTATTTTCGACAATATTTCACAATGTGGTTAATAATCTGACTGGTTAAACCGTGAAACCATCCCTCCTCCCCCTAGCGTCACTAGACCTGGTTACTAAGGCCGTAAAGCAGAAAGTTACATCATCTTTGCGACCGACCCATTCCTCAAAACTGTTTAGTGTGGTATCTGGCCAGTAGAGGGGTGCAGAGTGCTGTCAAACATGAAACTGGTCAAGTTTCTTACTCAACAATCAATGAGATCAATTTTAATGCTCTAGCTTAAAAAGTAAAATAACACTTAGCATTGCTTTAAGATCTAAAAATGATGCATTTCAACTCATCATAGTTTTAAGACTTAAATGATCAAGGTTAAAGACTGATTAACATTAATATGACTTAGACTTGAGTTCTAGTGAAGAATGCATTTAAAATCATTAAATCACTTCTTCTGAGGGAAAAGGCCAGATAATGCAGATTAAACAATTATCAAATAAATTGACTTATTCGTTACTTCTAAGCAAACAGTCTGATTAAATTCATCTGTAAGAAAATCATTCCGTTTTATTTGTTAAACGGCAAAAATGAGTTGAAGCTTCATTCTGCAGCTTTCTTGTCTCCTGTAAAGATAAGGGTTAGGAACCGAGCAGTCGTTATGACGGAGTTCAAATGTAAGTTTGTTGGCTGGAGACGTCTCTGTAAACAAGGTGAAGCTCTTAAAACAAAGACTGCACCCTTCACCGAGGAAAAAGGTGAGGATTCATCACAGTTAGATGACCTTTGACCCATATGACTTTGACGTTACAGCATTTTGTAGAATGCATCAAATCTTTGCAGATACGAGACATATAAAGGGTCTCTGACTTAATGATCAAAAGTTCCCTGGATCTGATTGGTTGATTGTTTTCTTTAGATTTAGTCACAAGTCTGCATTTTAGGTAAAAGCATTTGTGGTTCTTTTTACCAGTATGTTCAACCAAAAGAAAAAACTACCTAATTAATGAATAATACTTTGTACTAAAATGTGGTTTAATAAAAGACTACACTTTTATCATTTATAAAGATTGAATTGTTCTGTGTTTATTGGTTTGGCCTCACATGAGTAAAAATGAAATTATTTTATTCTTGAAATGTTGAGGGCCAGACAAAAATCACCATGAGGACTGCCAGCGCCCCCGGGCCACACGTTGGACATCCCTGCTTTAAAGGGTTAAATCATTCTGCTCATCATAAGCTGACCTGTTTGGTCTTTGTTCCTATAGCAGCTGATGAGTAGCTTTAGAGAGCTGAGGCTGTTCTGCCCTATTTGAAACCCTGTGAAGTGCTGGGGGACTCTATCATAATAATATGCTAATAGCGGAAGCAGTGACCGCGGCCAGCTGCTGCGCGTCGCCCCGCCTCCGTCTCACTCCAGCCGAGGAGAGCTGAGCGGGACCTCAGAGGTTGTGAGGACCCGGAGAGGAGCTGTTGGGGCTCCGCAGCACTGCTCGTCTTCAAAACGCTCACTGAGAGCGAGCGCGAGGACTGGCATGCTTCTGTAGCGCGAGCGCGAATGACATCATTTATTGCGGTTTTTCTTTCATATAAATAAAGCAGCTTGGAACCTTCTGGAACAACTTTTGCATTTTTTTTTTGGTTTGTTTAGAGGTTTTTTTCTCGTTTTTTTTTGGTCTTTACCTTCGAGCCTGGAGCCGAGGACGAGATGGGAAGTGAGAAGTATTTACCGGAGCTGCTGGCGGAGAAGGACACGCTGGACCCGTCTTTTCAGCACTCGCTGCGGCTGCTGGATCAAGGTAAACGTCCGGGATTACTCCGCGTCTTTCCCATCAGGATGACCGGAGTCCGGCCTGAAATAAGAGCTGTGCTGTTTATTCACATGAAGACACTGAACGATGTCCCCTCAGCCATCCAGGGGCTCTTTGTTTTTTATTTAGTTTACTTTCAGAACATTCAACTCTTACATGAATGTGGCCTTTTCTTTTTGACACTTTTAAATCAGTTTAGTTTTTGGTCTTTTGTGGGGCAATGACCATAGTTGATCTCTTGATTTAAATGATTTGCAGCCATAACCTAAAACTTAATTTTTTTTGAAAAAGTAAAAAAAAAAAAAAAAGTATAACAAAGTTTTTAAAAGCATAAATGTTTATTTATAAATACAATAATTACAAATAAAAGCAACAGGAACTATAAATTTAATTGCCCCTAATCAGGATGAAGGATTGAAACTTTAAATCTCCAAGTGTTTCAGGGACTTCCTGTTAATGGATTTAAAGGATATTTTCTGTTTTTATTTGAATTTATTAAACATTTTTAAAGCTTGTTCTTTTTTATTTATTCAAAAAATCTTTTTGTTTAAAGTTTTAAGCTTTAGTCTGCAGATCATACTTTAAAAATCACACAAGTGATCAAATATGGTAATAGAAAAATAATTATTGATTTTCTTTTGTTTTTAATATATTTATTTAGTATTTAACTTACTTTTATTAAACATTTGTACTTTTAACATTTCTATTTCTGTAATTGTAGTCGTTTCTTTAAATTTTTTACTCTTTAATCTTTAAATATTAGTGTTTTTTTCACTTAATTTTTATAAAACGTGTCACTTTTTCACTTCTTTAGATTTGTGGTAAAAGTTTCAGGTTTATTATTAATTATTTGTAATTAAAAATTTAAAGCAGAAGAGATGAAATATGGTCAGGTGGCCCATGAAGGGTTAAACACCAGGAGAATTAAAAAAAAGAGTTATCCAGAAAATATGTTCCACTACATTTCGACTCCAGCACACAGGTTAGTTGGCCAGATTCATGTTGTCTTTTTTGTCAGTTTGGTGAGTTATGACACAAAATATGATTATTTATAATAAACATAGTAAGAAATGGATTAAATGGAATCACCAGTGAAAGACTTTTTGACATCCTGGTGTCACATACGTTAACATGCAGAAGCTGTGTTGGAGTTCTCTCACTCACATTGAAGTCTACATGTTTCAAACCAGCAGCCGACGGAGCAGCAGCAGCTGGCAGACACTTTGATTAATCCACTGCTTTGAAGCCGTCAGAGTTCTGCACACATTTCTTGAGATGCACTCATTTTGAGATTTTCATTGATTTGATTGATTGACTTTATTGACAGACACCCAGGTCCATAAAAAAGAAAAAACATACTAAAATCAGGAATAAAAACACAAAGTAAAAACCGATCAAACTAAAATACATAAAATAGCAGATAAAAACACAAAGACATAAAATGCATAAAAAGGTGTTGACCCTCTAAAAATATAAAACTGTTATAAAATCATACTGTCTGTTTGAATGATCCACATGATTAGGAGTACTCACACAAACACTCCAACCAGTGCCTTCTTATACTGGACAAATAGCAACAACTACTCACAGCAGGATCAGTGATCGCTGAGATTATACTGTTAACAGATGTGTCCAGTCGTTCTTTAAAGGTTAACATTAATGTTGGAATTGTGCTTTTTTTACCATTAAGTAACCACTTAGGCTTTGTTTTTAGCTATGCGAGGGACAGAAGGACTTCTGGTCTTTAAGTCGTCCTGTTTTACTGTAATTAAGTCTGAAGTCTATTGAATCTCCATCCATGGCTCCTGTTATTATTCTGAATGCTAAAAGAGTTCAGGTTCTTATGCTAGGAGACCTTAAGGGTCCATAAAGGGCTGCAGCAAAGCTCAGCACTATTTATTTTGAAGGCATTCCCGTAATCACAAACAGAAGGGCTGATCAGAGATCTTCTCTTCATATCTTAAACCATTTACCTTTATTCTTACCAATACTGATAATAAGCTTATGGAGGGATACTCCCAACTATCCCTATTCAACATGAAAAGAGCATCATATTTAATCAAAATCAACCATTTAAAGTGCAAATATAAATGTAATTTATATACCAAAAAGACTAAAACATCAAATATGAGCAGATGTAAAAATAAACTGACCAGAGGAGGACCTGCATGCCGTTGTCTGATTTCAATGCCAAAAGTAAAACCTTGTGAAAATAGAAGAACTGATTGAAACTGTGCAGCAGCTGTAAAACATCTGAGAGATAAAGGTTTAGCCGTAAGACGTGAGTCATTTTAATAATTATCTTGCTGTTTGTAATGGTTTGATTTGCTGAATCTTTTTTTTCTTCTTTGCTTTAGAAGAATTTATCTGTGTCTGTTTGCTCAAGAAATCCTTCTGAATAAAAGGAAAAGCATCATAAAATGCATGTAGGCTCATCAGAGCTGAGATAAAGGAGAGAATGGTGGGAGGAGTTCATGAGGATGCTGTTTGAGTACTTTTTTTTAATAAGTTTATAATTCAGAACATACAGCAGCAAATCAACACCTTCAATAGAACTAAACAGGCAAAGATTGAAGATCTGAATAAACACTGGTTTCAAGTTTCAGTTGTTGAAGAAGAGCAAAGGTTTGTGAAGAGTCGCCAAACTTTCCTGTTCTTATACTGACGCAGAACCACTACAGATCCTCCTAGTCCCCTAGACCAGGGGTCTGCAACCTTCATGACTGAAGGAGACATTTTACCATCATCTCTCTAATATATTTACCTGTAGAGAGCCACAGAATCAAAACAGCCCTTATAGTTAAGATACACCTTAAATTGAATATCTTTCTCCCTTTCTAAAAGAACAAAAAGAAAACAAACAACCTCACGAGAAGAGTCTTGTTTATAACGCTGCAGAGCCATTTCAATTCTTCCTGTATTTAGAGGAAATTAGTAAAATAAATAACACTTAGAGATAAATAGAGCATTAATCTGTGCCCTAATGTATAAAAAAGTTTAATTAGAGGAAGGTTTTATTTGTTTTCTCTTTTTACAACAACTCACTGTGTTTGTTTTTGAGTATATTTATGTCATATTTTGATGCCTTATAATGAAGTAATTTGCAACAAATGAACAAAACTTCTCACTTCATGTACATCAGAAAGTTGCACAAACCACATTTAGCTCATCCTGGTGCAAAACTGTGGGAATTTGGTGCATCGGTTTCAAAAGTTAAGACATTAAAGTGGCCAAAAGTAATTTATCTTCATAATAAAAAAAACACACAACTAGAGTTCATGTTTTAGTCAGTGTTACCAAAGGAGCCACATCAGAGGGGCCCAAGGGCCACATGTGGCTCCAGAGCTGCAGGTTGCAGACCCCTGCCCTAGATAGTAACTGAATGACATCATTTTTGTGCCTGCTGTATGCTGAGGATGGGCACCAGCAACCCTGCAACCTTTAAAAAGCAGTTATGAAGACATGAATTCATTTCTGCCTCCAGCTTAACCATTAGATATCACTAACTACTGAACATTGTTCCTTTAATTTCCTTTTGATTCGTTTAACCAGGAAAATACAAAGAAAGACAGCATGGATGGTTACACACATCACAAGAACACATGAAACATTTATGACAAATACAGAAAAATGTGTGCAGAACAAAACATCAGAATCCTAGCTGTCAGTCATGTCAGTTTAAACTGTTTATGAAACCTGAATACCCTCAGTCGAGCTTTAGCTGTAAAATAAATTAAAAACTAAATTAGAGAAACAAAGTTTGCACCTAAACAAACAAACAAACAAAAAAAATCACCATGCTTCTATGTTAAAACTATGTTCTTTTAATCCCTAACACAAGTTTTTAAGATTCGACTTGCAACAAAGTTAGTTTGTGAAGTTCCTGCTGGGGCGGAGACTTCAGCTGGATACCAGCGCAGCAGCAGAATTAATCCATGACATTTTTATAAAGTAAGCAGAACTCTGCTGTGCACAAAATTTGGCCGAAACACTGTGCCACATCTCCAAAACAGTAAATACTGTTATCACTCTTACACAGCAGATGGAACGCGATGCAGCTTAATAGAGCTCTTCTTCTGCCATCTTGCTGATGAGTTCTGGCCTTGACTATGCAATTGGCAGGGCATGCAAGGAGCAGAGCCCAAGTTACTTGAGTAACTGCGTGATAATAAACAAATGTGAGATTACTCCCAGGTCTGAAGAGATTTCCATTCAGGAAAAATTACATTTGGGAGGCGAAATACATTGTGTTGAAAGCCTGTGGACGGGGCATGCTGCTTTGATAAGTTTTTGTCCATTTGGAGAGCTTTTCTCTGACATCGCTGCTCAGTGACATCTCTCAGTCACTAGGCACATGGAGCTGGAGGAAAATCTTAAGCAACCAGAAGACTTCTGGAGTTCTGGAGGAAAAACATGTGCAGCATACTAATGAGGAGATTTCATGTTAAAAAATATCTTTACCGTGAGGTTTCATCTGTTGCAAAGCTGTGGTGTTCAAACCTCCACTTTCAATTTGTTATTTCTCTTGATTAGAAAAATAAGTAACACCTGCTCTGACCCACTGTACACTGTATCCCCCTGACTAAACAAAGCTGTAGTTCTCCTCACTAGCATAATGAAAGGATGTAGAGAGCCGTACTCGAAGACTGTGACATTAAGCCTGTGAGTTGTAATGTGTGAAAAGGAAGTGGATAAAAGAATGCATATTTGCTGACTTTGTGAAATAAGTGCTTCAAGCCATCTGCATAGCGTGCAATATTTTAACCAAGCAGCAGCAGCAGAATCTCTGCTGCATTGTGTGTGTGTGTGTGTGTGTGTGTTCATGTGTCCACACAGGAGGGGTTCAGGCAGGGTTGTAAGCATTTGGCTTTAAAGCAAATGTACACTCAGTGTTCAGTGCTCAAAAAAATGCAAAAACAAGCCATTAAAATTAAAACATTTGCAGAAAATAAACATTGTCAACCACATTTTTATTTTTACATTCAGCTGTGTTGTCTGTTGCACATGATGTGACTCAGTGGCGGGTTGTGCATTTCACCTCTGGACCATCAGTGATTTCCTACTCAGTCCAACCTAAATGAATACACCTCATAATACCATCAACATGACACCACGGCTCCAGAATCTATAAAGAATCACACATACACATTACATCACCCTTTTTTAACCCTGTTAACATTACATCACCCTTATTATCGGCAGGTCCGAACCAACACAAACCGAACCGGTCCGAGTGTGTTACGCCGCGGTATCATGCACAGCCTGTGTATGCAGCGATGCTGGGGAAGCTCAGTGACACACACACACTGCAGGTGATGATTACTAACAAAATACAATGACAAAAACACAATAAAAATACAACTAAAATGATTGCACTTCACTCATTGAACATGGATCATCTCCACATAGTAGCTCCAAACGCCAAAGCAATCAGTTGCTAGCAACATTGTATTAAAGTGCCCATGTCATGGTTTTCCATGTTTTCTGACTTATCTATCATGTTGCAACGTTGAGTTCTCACCTTAAACCTGCCAGAAAGAGCAAAAAACGGCATCCATCCGTCTCCTAGTACAGCCAGTGAGAAGCTCTTCAAGATTTCAGACCCAGGTTTCAAACAGTTTTTTTAATTCTAGCCTGCTATGAGGTCATAGTGATCCGGACTTGCTTATATGGTAAATTCTCCTCCCACATGCACGTTCACGACAACTGGAGCGAGGCAGTGCCGCCGCCATTGCCCGTAGACCGTGTAGTGTTTAGTTTCAGTTTCGTTTCTCTTTCACACGTCGGCACTGCCCCCTGCTGCAGCAGAAGTGTCAGGCTGCCAAATAAGGAGAAACCCAGCAGAACCGGAAGGCGGCGCTTTCTTCTGATCTCTGAGTTGCTCGTTAGGAAATAATTACAGCGTATTTTGAGTTATAATGGTGCAACGCTAATCTAGAGGCACCAAAGATTACATCTGTGTAATATAAAGTGATTTAAATATCGAGTCACAGGCACTTTAATTCTTTTTGCATTACCTCCAGCATATTGGTTGTTTGGAATATCAGAGGGGAT